>PISX010010241.1:0-71368 GCA_004024625.1 Mellivora capensis
ATCACAGAAACAAATGAAAATGAGAACTTTTGGGATGTCGCAAAAGCAGTCCCAAGAGGGAAGTATAAAGCAGTACAAGGTTCTCAGGAAACAAGAATGGTCTCAAATACACAACCTAACCTTACACCCAAAGGAGCTGGAGGAAGAACAGCACACAAAGCCTAAATCCAGCAGAAGAGATTTAATAAAGATTACAGCAGAAATCAATGAAATAGAAACAAAAAGAGGAGCAAAACAGGTCAAGGAAACTAGGAGCTGCTTCTTTTAAAGAATTAATAAGATGGATAAACTCTTGGCCAGACTGTATCAAAAATAAAAGAGAAAGGACCAAAATAAATAGAATCATGAATGAACACAGAGATCACAACCAACACCAAAGAAATACAAACAATTCTAAGAACATATTATAAGTAACTATACGCCAACAATTTAAGCAATCTGGAAGAAATGGATGCACATTCCTAGAGGCACATCAAATCCAAAACTGGAGCAGGAAGAAAGAGAAAACCTAAACAGATCCATAACGATGAAGGAAATTAAAGCAGCAAACAAAAACATACCAATAAACAACAGTCTAGGGCCAAATGGCTTCCCGGCGGAATTCTACCAAACATTTAAAGAAGTAATACCCATTCTTCTGAAGCTGATTTAAAAAAACAGAAATGGGAAGAAAACTTCCAAATTTTTTCTTTGGCCAGCATTACCTAGATTCCAAAACCAGACTAAGATCCCACCATAAAGGAGAATTACAAACCAATATCCCCGATGAACATGGATGTCAAAATTCTCACCAAGATACTAGCCAATAGGATCAAACAGTACATTAAAAGGATTGTTCACAATGACCAAGTGGGAGTTATTCTTGGGCCACCAGGGTAGTTCAACACCTGCAAATCAACTGACAAGATACACTACATTAATAAAAGATTAGACCCATATGATCCTCTCAAGAGATGCAGAAAAGGTATTTGACAAAGTACAGCATCCTTTCTTGATTAAAACTCTTCACCATGTAGGGATAGAGAGAACATACCTCAATATCATAAAAGCCATCTACAAAAAGCCAACAGCAAATATGTTTCTCAGTGGGGAAAAACCAAGAGCTTTTCCCTTAAGGTCAAGAAACACAACAGGGATGTCTACTCTCATGGTGTTGTTCAACATTGTACAGTAAGTCCTAACCTCAGCAATCAGATAACAAAAAGAAAAAAAAAGACATCTGAATTGGCAAAGAAGAAGTCAAACACCCACTCTTTGCAGATGACATGATACTCTAGGTAGAAAACCCAAGGGATGCCTGGTGGCTCAGTCAGTTGAGCATCTGTCTTAAGCTCAGATCATGATCTCAGGATCCTGGAATCAAGCCCTGCATCCAACTTCCTGCTTAGCAGGGAGTTTGTTCCCCACCCCCTTCTTCCCCATGCTTATGTTCAAACTCTCTCCCTCTCAAATAAATAATTAAAATATTTTTTAAAAGTAAAGAAAACACAAAAGACTTCACCCCAGAATTGCTAGAATGCATAAAGGAATTCATCAAAGTGGCAGGTTATAAAATCAATGCACAGAAATCAGTTGCATTTCTATACACTAACAATGAGACAGAAGAAAGAGAAATTAAGAAGTTAATCCCATTTAAATTGCACCAAAATGGTAAAATACCTAGGAATAAACCTAACCAAAGAGGCAGAGGATCTGTGCTCAAAAGCTATAGAACATGCATGAAAGAAATTGAGGAAGAAACAAAGAAATGGAAAATCATTCTATGTTCATGAACTGGAAGAACAAATACTGTTAAAATGGCTATACTACCTACAGCAATCTATACATTAAATGCAATCCTTATCAAAATACCATCAAGTTTTTTCACAGAGCTGGAAAAAGTCTCCTAAAATTGGTATGGAACCAGAAAAGACCCCAAATAGCCAAAGGAATATTGAAAAAAACAAAAACAAAACTGGCAGCATCACAATTCCAGACTTTAAGCTCTGTTACCAATCTGTTTCATCAAGAGAATATGGTACTGGCACATAAAGAGACACACAGATCCGTGGAACAGAATAGAGAACCCAGAAATGGACCCTCAACTCTATGGTCAACTAATCTTTCACAAAGCAGGAAAGAATTTCAAATGAAAAAAGATAGTCTCTTCAACAAACGGTGTTGGGAAAATTGGACAGGCACATGAAGAAGAATGAAACGGATTATTTCCTTATACCATACACAAAAATACACTCAAAATGGATGAAAGATGTAAATGTGAGACAAGAATACATCAAAATCCTAGAGGAGAACACCAGCAGCAACTTCTATGACCTAAGCTGGATGAAAGATGTAAATGTGAGACAAGAATCCATCAAAATCCTAGAGGAGAACACCAGCAGCAACTTCTATGACCTAAGCTGGATGAAAGATGTAAATGTGAGACAAGAATCCATCAAAATCCTAGAGGAGAACACCAGCAGCAACTTCTATGACCTCAGCTATGGCAACTTCTTGCTACACAAGTATCCAAAGGTAAGGGAAATAAAGGTAAAAATGAACTATTTGGACTTCATCAAGATAAAAATCTGCACAACAAAGGAGACAGTCAACAAAACCAAAAGAGAACCACCAGAATGGGAAAAGATATTTGCAAATATCTTATCAGAAAAAGGGCTAGTATCCAAAATCTATAAAGAACTTATCAAACTCAATACCCAAAGAACAAATAATCCGCCATCTTGTCCCCCCCAAAGAACAAATAATCCAATCAAGAAATGGGCAGAAGACATGAATAGACATTTCCCCAAAAAAGATATACAAATGGCCAACACGCACATGAAAAAATGCTTAAC
Source organism: Mellivora capensis (assembly GCA_004024625.1). Lineage (NCBI taxonomy): Eukaryota > Metazoa > Chordata > Mammalia > Carnivora > Mustelidae > Mellivora > Mellivora capensis. The sequence continues at coordinate 2,835 of PISX010010241.1, forward strand.
ATCACTCAACATCAGGGAAATACAAATCAAAACCACAATGAGATACCACCTCATGCCAGTCAGATGGCTAGAATTTACAAGTTAGGAAATGACAGATGGTGAGGATGTGGACAAAGGTGAACCCTTGTATGCTCTTGGAGGGAATGCAAGCTGGAGTAGTCTCCTCTGGAAAACAGCATGGAGATTCCTCAAAAAGTTAAAAATAGAGCTATTCTATGCTGCAGCAATTGCACTACTGGGCATCTACCCCAAAAATAGAAATGTAGTATCCATAGGGGCACCTACACCCCAATGTTTATAGCAGGAATATCCACAACAGCCAAACTATGGAAATAGCCCAGACATCCATCAACAAATGAATGGATAAAGAAGACGTGGTACACATATATAATGGAATACTACTCAGCCATCAGAAAAAATGAAATCTTGCCATTTGCAACAATGTGGATGGAACTATAAGGTATTATGCTAAGCAAAATATTTTATTTCTTTCAGTGAGAGAAAGACAATTATCAGATCTCATTCATATGTGGAATTTAAGAAACAAAACAGAAGATCATTGGGGAAGAGAGGAAAAAATAAAATCAGGGAGACAAACCATTAAAGACTCTTAACTACTAGGAAACAAACTGAGGGTTGCTGGAGGGGAGGGAGGTGGCAGGTTGAGTAACTGGGTGATGGACATTAAGGAGGGCATGTGAAGTAATGAGCACTGGGTATTATATAAGAGTGATAAATTATTGACCTCTACCTCTGAAACCAATAGTACATTATACATTAATTAACCAAATTTAAATAAAATTTTTTAAAAATTAAATTAAAATTAAAATAATAAAACAAAGACTGAAACAAGAGGCAAAGGAGAATACTCTAAGTAACAAAGGGGACAATTCAACAAGAAGATGTAACAATTGTAAATAATTATGCACCTAAAATAGAGCACCCAAATACATAAAATAGTTATTAACAAACATAAAGGAACTAATCAATAACAATACAGTAACAGTAGGGACTTTAATACCCACTTACATCAATGGACAGACCATCTAAACAGAAAATTAGGGACGCCTGGGTGGCTCAGTTGGTTAAGCGGCTGCCTTTGGCTCAGGTCATGATCCCAGCATCCTGGGATCGAGTCCCACATCGGGCTCCTTGCTCAGCAGGGAGCCTGCTTCTCCCTCTGCCTTTGCCTGTGCTCTCTCGCTCTCTCTCTCCCTCTCTCTCTGACAAATAAATTTTAAAAAATTTTAAACAGAAAATTAAGGAATCAATCTCATTTACAATTGCACCAAAAATAATAAAATACCTATGAATAAACTTGATCAATGTGGTCAAAGGACTGTATTCCAAAAACTAAATCACTGATGAAAGAAACTGAAGAGGACACAAAGAAATTTAAAGATATTCCATGCTCATGGATTGGTAAAACAAATATTGTTAAAATGTCTGTACTACCCAAAGCAATCTACCTATTTTATGCAGTACCTATTAAAACACCAACAGCTCCTTTCACAGAACTAGAACAATCTTAGAATTTTCATGGTACACAACCATAAAAAACCCTTAACAGCCAAAGCAATCTTGAAAAATAAAAGCAAAGCTGGAGACATCACAACTCCCAACTTCAAGCTATACTATGAAGCTGCAGTGACCAAAACAGTGAGGTACTGGCATAAAAATACACAGATCAAAAGAACAGAATAGAAAACCCAGAAAAGAACCCACAATTACATAATTTTTTAAAATATTTTATTTATTTATTTGTCAGAGATCACAAGTAGGCAGAGGCAGACAGAGAGAGAGAGGGAGAAGCAGGCTCCCTGCTGAGCAGAGAGCCTGATGCGCGATCCAATCCCAGGACCCAGGGATCATGGCCTGAGCCAAAGGCAGAGGCTTACCCACCCTGAGCCACCCAGGCGCCCCCACAATTACATAATTTTAACAAAGCAGAAAAGAATCCCCAAAGGGAAAAAGACTGTCTCATCAACAAATGGTGCTGGGAAAACTGGACAGCAACATGCAGAAGAAAGAAATTGGACCACTTTCTTACATAAACAAAAAGAAATCCAAAATGGATTAAGACCTCAATGTGAGGGATGCCTGAGTGGCTCAGTCGGTTGAGTGTCTGCCTTTGGCTCTGGTCATGATCCTAGGGTTTTGAGATGGAGTCCCACATCGTGCTCCCTGCTCAGCGGGGAGCCTGCTCTTCCTCTGCCTGCTGCTCCCCCTGCTTGTGCTTTCTCTGTCTCTCTCTGTGATAAATGAATAAATAAAATCTTTGGAAAAAAAAAAGACATCAATATCATCAATGTGAGACTGACGCCATAGAAATTCTAGAAGAAAACATAGGCAGTAATTTCTTTGACATCAGCAGTAGCAAGTTCTTTCTAGATATGTCTCCTGAGGCAAAGGAAACAAAAGCAAAAATTAACTAATGGGACTTCATCAGAATAAAATACTTCCTCACAGTAAAGGAAACAATCAACAAAACTAACAGGCAGCTTATAGAATAGGAAAAGATATTTGCAAATGGCATATCTGATGAAGGGTTAGTATCCAAAATCTATAAAGAACTTATAAAATCAATACCCAAAAAGCAAATAATCCAATTAAAATATCAGCAGAAGACATGAACAGACATTTCTCCAAAGAAGACATACAGATGGCCAACAAACACATGAGAAGATGCTCATAATCACTCACCATCAGAGAAATGGAAATCCAAACAATGAGGGATCACCTCACGCCTGACAGAATGATTAAAATGAACAACACAAGAAACAACAGATGTTGGCAAAGATGTGGAGAAAGGGGAACCTTCTTTCACTGTTGGTGGGAATGCAAACTGCTGCAGCCACTCTGGAAAGCTACACAGGTTCCTCAAAAAGTTAAAAATAGAACTACCCTATGATCCAGCAATTGCACAAATAGGTATTTATTTCCAAAAAATAAAAAAAATACTAATTCTAAGGGATACATGTACCCCGACATTTACAATAGCATTACCTACAAAAGCCAAATTACGGAAACAGCCCACAGGTCCATCAATTGGTGAATGGATAAAGAAGATGTGGAGAATGAATGAATGTATATATATATATATATATATATATATATATATATGTACATATATATATATATTTCCAATGGAATATTATTTATCCATAAAAAAGAATAAAATCTTGCCATTTGCAACGACATGGATGGAGGTAAAGAGTATAACGCTAAGTGAAATAAGTCAGTCAGAGAAAGACAAATACTGTATGATTTCAGTCATATGTTAAATTTAAGAAACAAAACAAAGTAACAAAGGCAGGGGGAAGAGAGGCAAATCACAGAAACAGACTCTTAACCATAGAAAACACGATTACCAGAAGGGAGGTTGGTGGAAGGATGAGTGAAACTGGTGATGGAGATTAAGGAGTGCACTCATTGTGATGAGTACCAGGCGATGTATGGAAACATTGAATCACTATATATAAAACTGTATGTTAACAGAGAGAAAAAAAGAGAGAGAGAGAAGGAAGAAAGGTAGAAGCAGGCAAGTGGGAGGGAGGGAGGAAGTTGGTTTTGAGTGAAAGAAACAACATGGACAAAGGTTCTGAGACAGAGACCTGATGCCTCTAGAACAGGGGTAATCAATTAGAGTGAAGACCACATCTTGTAGGCAAACATATTTCTTTTTACAGCACAGTACTTTGTTGCTTTGTTGTTTTCTATTAGCCATTATATTATATTTAAATGCTAGGAGACAACACAGAAAACTGCTTATCCGCTTTCAATTGGAAAATGAGAGGAAGGAACAATACTGGAGCCACAACCCTGCATATCACAGATTAACTGAATAGTAAGAAGTCTCCTTTAGATGTGATATTCTCTGTCTCTCTTCTCAAAATCTGTATGTCCCATTACACTCATTTTATGAACTTACTTGAGTGGACAGCTGCATTCATCACTACTGCTCTGGTATACAAGCGCCATGAAGGAGGTATCTTTATTCCTTAATTCCTTCACTACTGTGCCCCCTTTAGAGAACCCAGAAGATGACCTAAGCCCCGAATTTCTACTGCTACTGGATGGTATATACACAAAGCATTTGATGGACAAATGTAGGTTAGTGTGGCTGGATACAGGAGAGAGGAAAATACCACAAGAGAAGAGAAGGAGGATTAATCAACTAAGAGACCCCATTAAAGCTGTTTTACTTTTCCTAGGGCAAGTGAAAGAGGGACTCCCAACTTCAAGACCATCAAAACATGTTCAACTGGGGAGTGAAGGTAAGATTTGCAAAATAAGACTTCCAACCCACTAGGGAGAAGATGTTATATTTGGTGTAAACTTTATAATTTAAAGAAATTTCCTACGTATCTTTTTTTTTTTTTAGTTTTAATAAAATTGTGAGGTATCAATTGAGATATCTCATCTGCCTCCAGGTAGAAAAACTGGACAGTATGTTCTGCCAACAGTGTCTTGCCCTAAGCCTCAGGTCTAGTAGATTTCAAGAGTTAAATGAAAAGTTTTATCCCTGACTGACTACCTGTGTCCTCCCCATAATAGAAATAATAGGGAGATAAGCTCTTTTCACAGTTGCTAAGTTTATGTAAAAGATAAGACCTAGACTTATGCACCTGCATAAGAATAACAAGATCTAACGGAATCTCAATAAATACTTGTTTATAGTTTACCAGGAAGATAAAAAGACTTTGCTATCTGCTTCCTTTGGGTGAATATGTCTTGATCAATATTTAACCAGACACTTTTAAGAAAAACATGACATTTTCCTCCACTAGAACCTTAAAATCCTGATTTGAAAATTAATCCAAAACCCTACTCAGAATTCCTGCATTTTCATGCGTCCAACTATGTACACCTTTTTAACAGTCAAAATGAATTTTTTAACTATAAAAATACATTTTTAAAAAATATATGGTAGGGGGGCACCTGGGTGGCTCAGTGGGTTAAAGCCTCTGCCTTCGGCTCAGGTCATGTTCCCAGGGCCCTGGGATAGAGCCCCACATCGGGCTCTCTGCTCTGTGGGGAACCTGCTTCCTCCTCTCTCTCTGCCTGACTCTCTGCCTACGTGTGATCTGTCTGTCAAATAAATAAATAACATCTTTAAAAAAAAAAAGAAATATATGGTAGAAAAAAAACACAAAAAGTTAAAAAATTACCACTAAATAAGCCCTCAAATAAACCTGTTTTTATCTTTCCTGTAATAACAATTAAGACCAAAATATGTTTGTATGTATTTTCAAATATGATTCTTAAAATACATCAATGATCCACTTGATCTTTGGGATCAAACAGATACTACTCATCTGCTGAATTCATGAATTTATATTACCACATATTAAAACATTTGAAAACTATAACCTGACTTAAAAGTCAATTCTAAAAACAATTTTATGGTGCACCAATTTATTAACTATGGAGGAAAAACAAAACAAAAATTATAAAATTATAAAAATTTTATAAAAATAAAAAAAATTTCCAAATCACAGAAATGCTATACTTTTTTATTCACATTTGGGATTACAAATTTAACTGATGATTTCTATTATATTTTGAATAAACTAACTTGCTATAAAGTATACTTAAAACAAATATTAAAGAAAAATTGCATATGACCTACAATTCTTCCTGTTTTGTGTGCCTTCAGCCATTTTTTTTTTTCTGTACAGCTGGGATAATATTTTCAAAACAATAACCAGAATTTGTTTTTCTTCCTTTCAGGGAACACCTGTTGCTTTTAGAGCAAGTGTGAACAACTCATCATTACTGTAATAATCCAGTTTCACTCTGTTTACAGCCTTTGCCCAAACACAATCCCCTTGACACCCCTACAAACTGCCCCAGCCACACTGGATGACTTTCTGCTCCTCACCTGTGTCTAGCCTTTTTTGTTTTACAAAAATATTTATATATTTATTTGAGAGAGAGAAATATAGAGCATAGGGGGATGGGTATAAGGAGACAGAGAATCTCAAGCAGACTCCCTACCGAGCATAGAGCCTGATAGGGGACTCAGTCTTACAACCCTGAGATCAAGACCTGAGCCAAAACCAAGAGTCAGACATTTAACCTACTAAGCCAACCAGGTGCCCCACCTCCAGCCTTTTATTGTCACTGGGAGTTTGTACCTGTGGTTTCCTCAACCTAGAATGCTCTTTGAAAGGCTTTCAGGACAAACGCAGTTTGATAGTATCTTTATATATCAGCTCAAATGTCACCTCCAAGTTTCAGAAATGCAATCCAAAGGGAATGAAAATATGAATTCTCTGGTTTACCTGTCCAATCCTTGGCATGTTTGCTATGAGAAGCCTTGCCTTTTCTCTGCCCTTTTGTGTGTCAGGAATAAGTGTAGTTTCATTGACTACATTTTCCCAATTCTCTGGTCAGCACGCTTCTAGATGGGTTTGGAAAATGGAAGGTACTGATAGGAAGGAAAGGTAAAGGAAAGAGATGACATGCATAGCATTTCTGAGCATGGGGGCATCCGCTGGTGGCTCCAGCCTTTTCAGACTGGTCTACAAGATTTTAACTTCTATCCAGGGTCCCATATTCCTGTTTCTGGCCAAAAAGCCTACTGTCTATGTTCAGCCCATAAACCCAAGTTCTTAACTACTAAAGCTGCCCAGTTCTTAATTTGTTGTTTTGTTTTTAATTCTCTGTCTTTGAGGTGGTGAGGTCCTATTCTAACAATCTTGTACTTCAGAAATTTCTAATGAATGATTACTCTTGTCTTATTAAGGCAGAGAAGTAGATGTACTTTTTTTTCCTGCTGACAGTTTTTCCCCAAAATATCTGAAGACCACAACCTTCTAACCACAGAGAGTTCTTCCAGTTGAATAAGCCCATTTCTGGAGGAGGAGGAGAAGGAGGAGGAGGAAGATGAGAGGGAGGGGAAAAGAAAAAAAAGAAAAAAATGTTCTTCAGTTCTTCACAGATTATATCTAAGATCTCTTTCTGTATTAATCACATAGTTAAAGCATCTAACTTTGGCTTTTATTCAAAATTATGATTAAGAACTAGCTAAATCATGTCTGAATCCTGTGGTTATCCTTAGGAAATAAAAGCTTCCTCAGGAGTAAATTGTGCACATGAAAAAAATATATAGATAAGTCATTCTCCTAATGACCTTTTTGGGATACATCCAACTCTGATGCATTGCTTAGTTTTGCTATATCAAGATTTGGATTTCAATGCTGAGTCTTCAGCAATTTGTTTTGATTGTTTACTTCATGTCCGGATCCTAATTGTCTACTGAGACATCCGTAATGTATTTAAGCCCTTTAGATTAATTTGCAAACATTTCCTTCCCTTCCAGATTCTTGGCCTCTCTCTGATACTCAACACCAATATATTGACAGCTACTGTTGAATAAGGCTTAATTTAAGAACTTAATTTATGAAGAACAGTTAATATAAAAGCTTCAAGTATGTTATAACTCTAATACGTGGGTATCTTCAATATGCAAAGTATGTAAGGTGAAAAAGTCATTCATTTTTAAAAATAACTTAGAGAGTGACAGGAGAAACAGTCCAATGTCCCCTTGATTTCTTTTCCTGCTTCTATGTTGCTTTACTGAAATCACAGTTTCTGAGCATCATAAAATGGGTCCCATCACTTCTGGAACATTTCTACCCTGGTCAGCTCAAATACCACTGACACTATGAGAAAGCTGTTATTTTATATATTTTAAGTATTTTTCCCCTTTAAGTTATTTCACTAAGTTTCTCCTTCTTATCATTTTAAGAGCATAAATTGTCATCCCTGACTCCCTTCTCTCCCCTCCCACTCCCCTTGCCCCCATCACTCATCTTTCTGGTAAGACTCTCTTATTTCTTTCATATTCCCATTTGCTCTCTTGTCATTCCTGTATTTCTTAATGTATAGGTGCAAAATTAATGTAGAAATTCTGGGTTTGGCATTCTAAACAATGCCTTTTGATACCACTGAGTTTTCTGTGTACTAATGAAAAAGTGCTTAGGTACATACACAAACATTTCAGGAACCTATGGGTCTCTATTCAGTACAAAGTTTCTTAATCTTGCTTATTTATTCCTCAGAGATATGGGTAAACAATTTAAATAATACCAGTTAAAAAAGTGAGTTGGTTGAGAGAAATGTTGGCCTGGGGATAGACTCCTATGTGAACAACTAATAATCCTACCATCTTTTACATCACAAACTTCCAAGTCACATTCCCTTTCTATGCTTACTGCTTGGTCAAATGTATCTAAAGTTTTCCAATTGCAATTTAGGTTAATTCCCTAATGTTATTGAGCTTATTCTGTAATAAGTTAAATAAGAGACAGCTTAGTTTGACTCTCCCCCCTTGGCCCCTAGGTAATATTTGGAACCTCTTGCTAGTTTATCTTCTAAAGACCCTAGAATTTGAGAGAGGGACAAGCACAGCATTTTATAGGTGGATTTTATATGTATATGTAATCATGTGAGTGTCTATACTCACATATTATCACTATGCATTGATGTTTTGTCAGAAAACTGGGCAGAATGAAGGGAATCATAGAGATACTACTTTTGGTTCAGAGGGCCCTAATTCATCCTTGATTTTTATTGCAGAAAACCCATTTGTCACAAATCTTAAAGGCATTCAGCACAAATATTGTTTATCACTGTAGACCTCTCAAGAGATATTTTTCTGGAGTTACAAAGACAGTGTCCCAACTCGAGAGAAAGCTGCCTCATAGTGGACAAGACCTAAATGTTTGTGTGCTTCTCCTTGCAATTAAGGGAATTCACTCATCTTGGCACCTTTTAGTTTTACCTTTGGTCTTTTTTTACCCCTCTGCTTATATCAAATGCTAGCTTTTCTCTCCTGACCTTTATTAGAAACTAAATTTGGGAAATTAAATGAGAACGTCAAGGAAGTCAATTATTTTTATGATGGCAAGAAATTCTGGCACCTTCTCATTTAATGATATATTACATAATATTGCCTATTAGAAAATAATGGATTTTACAGACCATCCAAGGCCATCCATTCACTTTGTAATTTAGGAAATTGAGGATAAAAATCTATAAAACTCTTCTAATTTTATGCTGCTAATAAGAAGCATAGAAAGGGCCCAAACCAAAGATTTCTGAATCTTAGATTATTGTTTACTTTTCTACTCCATTTGGATGCATGCATGAAGGCAGCAGCAATTGAGGAAAAAAAAATCCTAAATTGGATTTCTTCATCCCATGGACAAAAGCTGGGTATAAAAGTAAGCACTACATTTTGTTTCCAGTAAGAGCCCATTTCAAAGAGAACCATTTCTGCTGTATATTTAAAACAATGATAACAACAACAACACAATTTGGGAGATTTCTCCCAAGCCAAAGCAAGACATAATAAAGCAGGCTCTCCTTCCAGAGCAAAGCACGACGAAGAAGTATATCGTGAATAAAAATGTTAACATCAAACATATCCACCAAAAAAGTAATAACACTACAACAAGATAAGGCAATTTACATAAGTATTTCATAAAGATTTTCCTCCTGAGAGTTTTATATGATCTCCCTCTCTCCTAAGTCTGATTTTTTTTTAATTTAGAAGAAAGTGTAGTGATTAGTTACACTGCTTTTGAGAACCGGATAAATATTTATGAAGAAAGAATGTGTATGTATATCTATATAGAGATAATGTACAGAGAGAGCAAAACATTTCCAGAATCAGAATCACATTTCTATAGGGTACATCTACTGCATCAGGAACCTACTGTCATTCTTGTTTTTATTTTTGTTTTTGTAACGTGGGCACATGAGCTGCATTATCGTTTGACTCTAATTTGCAGCTTTTTTATTTCAGGCATCTTAAAAACTCTCCTAAATGTTGCCTGCATTCATGAAAAAGACCACCTCTGGCGTCATTTGCTTGGAAAGTTCAACCATAAGGCATGTAGCTAGGCTACAGAAAGATGTAGAGTTAGAAACCCCAGTGTGGAGCCTACCAAGAATTCTCAAATTTCTTGTAACATCCTCACAAGAAACGTCATCTAGGCCTCTTGCTCTCTATTTGCTTCCACACAACACCATGCACATTAAAGTATTCCAATATTTATCTATTGTTATTGCCAGCTTGTCTCTTGATATTTTAACTTCACCTCACAATCCTGTCCAGTACCTGTCCCACCCACTCAGAGCTAAGAATGTAATTACCTTTTTCAGTCTGACCTACTTCACCTCAAGGAATGCATTAGTAACTAGCCTAGTTATCCGTCTACTTTTGTCTGAAACAACTTCTTGATCTGATCAAATCCACTATTCAAAACTAATTGTAGCATCTATCTAGACTTATGGGTAACTACTAGAACTGTCCACACCTCTTCCAAAAAGGAATCAGACTATTGAATTTAGGTAGAATTTCTGCAAAATTAGATTGTAGGAAGGGACACAAAAATTTCAGGTACCACCAGTGAATGCTCAGTACTACTTCCTCAAACCCTAGAGCATGCCAAGGCTTCTTAAGCATAAGCTAGTGCCAACTGATGCCCAATGAGCCAAATTAGTGTATGTATGCTATGGCAAATTGTGTTTTCCAAACATGTCCATACTAATACTTATCACAACCTATATATTCTTCTTGAACTGTAGTATTAAGATCCCTCCATTGAAAGAGAGGGGTTTGTAGTCTTTCTCCTTGAACTGAGTAGACTTTTATAACTATTTCAATAAATACAACGTGATGTATGACAATACAAAAGTGATGCTGAGTGACTTAAAAAGCTAGTTTATGAAAGATGATATAGCTTCTGATGGCTCTCTATTCAGACATCTATCTTGAGATGTCCTAGGATAACATGTAAGAAAGCTGGGTGCTCAAGAGCCATCTTGTTTGTGAGACCATGTGGCAAGACCACTCACAGAGATGTCTCAAAGAGTTCAAGTTGTGAGAGTCTCCATCTATTTGAATTTTCCCAGTCCATGTACTAGGTAGGAGTAGACACACCTTTATATGATTCTAGCCCCCATCTTCTGAGTCACCTCAGTTAAAGCTACATGGAATAGGATGGAACTGACCTGAGGCTTACCCAAATTACTGTTTCATGAGCAAAATAAACACTGTTGAAACTACTAAAATTGGGATTGGTTCATTATGAAGGCATAGTAACTAGAACAGATAGGTTCTTTGGTGTTTCCAATGTTCTCAGAAATTTAATTAGCTGCCCAGCAAATTTGCATTTAGTTAAGAAACCCAATATCCAGTTAATTAAAAGGTCAGAAGATCAGAAAACAATGAGCCAACACTCCTACACAGCAATTCTCAGTCAGAAAGGAGTAGGATCCACGGTTCCCTCCCCCTCCTTTTTTAAAGATTTTTATATGTTAGAGAGCACAAGCAGGGGGAGCAACAGGCAGAGGGAGAACCAGGCTCCCTGCTGAGCAAGGACCCTGATGCAGGACTCCATCCCAGGGTCCTGGTATCATGACCTGAGCCAAAGGCAGATGCTTAACCCACTAAGCCATTTAGGCTTCCCAGGATCTGCCCCTTTTAATGAAACCTACAATTTCAAGTTTACCACACTCCTCATCACTACAGCCAACTCATCTACATTTTCTGTCTAGTCACTTTTGGCATTCAAGTTTGGACCCTTGAAAGGGGGGGTGTGACCTTCCTTTCTTCTACTTCACATAAGAATTAAAAACAACACTATGGGCAATTTACCCTAGGATATTGATGCAAATACTGGACAATAACATAATTAAACACTTAGTTTAACAGGATATCTAGCTAGATCTAAAATTTACATTTAAAAAGGGTTTTGGTTTGTCTGTATATTTTCGTAGCCAAAACAATCTCTTGGTGAGTTAGAAAATTATTCCATTTTCCATGTTGAGGAAGCACGGGCTTATACAAGTCCAAGGATAATGAGTCTCTAAGCCTTATATTCTATATAAGGAGAATATGTTTCATTAATTCCTCTTTACTTCTTGGGTGTGGCTTAAGAGCTAATAACAGTTGGTATGACTTTTCTCCTACAACAGAAGAAGGGAAGGACTTCCAGGTGGCTAGAATCTTCTTTAATATCTACTCCAAATCCCAGGCACTCACATTCCCAGCCACTTGCTTTGTTATCTGCTTATGCATTTTGGATTCAAAACTGAACTCTTAGCCCTTCACTGGCTTCAAATTTAATGCACAAGAACATTGTATCTGCATGTACCAACAGAGAGGAAACAAGAAAAGACCATGTGAGAACTAAGTGAGAAGGTGGCCACACATCAGGAAGAAATACCTTACCAGAAACCAAACTTTCTAGTACCATGATCTTAGACTTCCAGTCTCCAGAATTATGAGAAAATAAATTTCTGTGGTTTAAGCCACCTAGCCTAGAATAATCTGTTATGGCAGCCCAAGCAGATTAATACACTGGGGTTTCCATTTATATGCTCACATCCCTTCACTATAAGCTGCCTTTCATGATGATTGCCAAGAGGTCTTCAAATACAGACATTCAAATCCATCAAAAAGTCACCCTTGTCTGCATTGGAGTTTTGAAGGGAAAAGAATAAAAGTAGCCCATAAGTTTGTTGAGGTGTTTTTTTTTCATTTCTGTAGTTTATTTATTGCTGGATAATGAAATGATATAACTTCACAAAATACTTTTTAGTTGATTAAGAAGAGAAATCAATACTGCTTTGTGTTTCAAAAAGGAAAGGCATGCAAGTTGCAAGGACGCTGAGGTATTAAACACAAGTGGATTGAACAGTTATTTGTGAGGGGTTGCTAACAATTGAATTACTATTTTAATGTCATAACATGGCAGCACTCAAGATTACCTTTCACATCTAATCATACCATTTACATGGAAGTGGGAAAATGCTTCTGAAGTGGCCAAATGTTATTCACTGAATGGATCACAATAACACTAGAAATTGCTCTGGAGGAAAAATAATCAGATTCCTCGCCAGGCTCTGGGGAAAGGTTAACGTCTCTTCATTTGAAAAAAGAAAAAAGAAACATATAAAGCACATATTTTTTTAAAGCTAGCATTTGGTTAAAAAAAAATACCATGAGTTTTGGCATTAGTTCTTGGATCCAATCTTGACTTCAACATTTTCAAGGTACATATTCTTGGTTATGCCACTAGTATGACTGGAGTCATACTCAAAATAACAAATACATAAGACCACAATATAACCCCAGGACCTGCATGAATTTTTATGTCATTCAATCCTCACAGAACCCTTTGGGATAGGCACTTTTTTTATCATTTTCATTTTATAGATGAGGGTGTGAGGCAGAAAGAGTATCATTTGCCCACACTTGGGAAGTGGCAGAACGGGGATTCAAGAATAAGTCTAGCTCTGTAAAGAGCCAATACACTGCTGTCACTAAGAACTCCTATCATGAATCTCAAAGAAGCTTTATGAGAGACCACGTATATCTACAGTGAGACAGAGGTGTCCCCCCCTCAGGCCCCAGGCTACATTCACAGCCCTTATTTACTGGTCCCAAGCCTGCCTCCCGCTTCTCCAATATCAACTGTAATTTCACCAAACACACGAGACTTTTTTTTAATGTATTTTATCTTTTATTTCTTTAGAATGACTTTTTACTTGATTCACTCTTCCTGCACATGTAGTTCGTATCTTACATTTTCCAATAATCATTTCCAAACTCCCTCAAAGTCTACTCTTTCTCCTTCATTCCTAGTAACATTCTGTGGAATCTGACTCATGGAATGTATGCTGTGATATAATTATGCTTACATATCTATCTTTCCTGCTCTTATATAAACCACTGGAAGGCCAGCTCTATTTTTCAATACACATGGCATCCAAATACAAAAATGTTTGTATCATTTTATGTATGTCTTTATATTTATATTTAAATGTTTGACATCAGTAAATACATTAAATTAAGATATCCTAGGACTGGTGAGTTAATAATAATAGTGGACATTTATTGAGAACTTGCTGCATGCCAGGTATATAATTACATGCCAGGTACTGTAGAAACATTCTGTGGACAGTAACTCGTGATCCTCACGTAGTCTTATGAAGTTGGTACTGCTAACTACCCATTTTCTAGTTAAGGATACTGAGGTACCAACAGTTTCAACATATAATTCAGGTTGACACAGTTCTTATGTGGGGAGTCTAAGATTTAAATCTGAAATTATGGCTTTACATCCCACATTATCAATCATTAAGTTTTATTGAATAACCAAGTCCAAATAAAACAGAGCAAGGGAGAGCTTCTGGGTTCCTGTGTGACCAAACTGTTAGACATTTCAAACAGGAGAATTACACAAACCCTGTCCATGTAAAATAAACAGAAATAAGCACCTACCCTTTTACAGGAGCTAATTTAGGATGTTAATAGCTGTATCAAGTGTTTAGAAATGAATAATTCTAATAAGCACACATGGAACGAATGGACTGAGCACCTGCCATGTGAATGATTCCTCAGAATGCCATGGCCAAGAATGGTTTAAAGACAAATGATCCTGAACTTCTTCTGGAATGGAACTACTGGGAAAGATAAATCTGTCCTCAGTAACACCATTATTCATCCCTTTCAGATCAAAGGACAAGCCAAACTAGACTTAACACCTGATGTGCTGTGATGAAACAGCTACTCATTTTACTGTTTTACCTTGTGTCAATCTAATCCTATTCCCAGATCTGTAACAAGTGAGGATTAGACCAGGTGATTCTCCCCTAAAACTTCGGGTACTCTAACATTTGGATGCAATTCAAGCCACTATTGTGAGCACAGGATTTGAACTAGGACAGTCTTGGGTCTGAATCCTGCGCTTATTAGAGATATGACACTGATAAACCTGAAAAACTACTCTTAGCCTCAGCTTCCATATCTTTAAAATGGGGACATCAGCAATGCCTACTTCACATGGTTGATGATTACATGATAGAATAAATACAAGGCACTCAATTCGGCATTTAATCCTCCCTACAAATCCATCAAAAAGTAAAGCTCTTATACTCCTCATCTTACAGATACAGAGAATAAGACTATGACAGAGGAGGGATTTGCCCTTCAGCAGGCCAAAGATGCTCCCTTATATAGCTAAATTATACTGCCTCTGTTTGTTCAACTCCTGGTGCTTAGAACTTAACCACCACATAACATTTTTAACCAGAGTGATTGATGACCTGGTAGTCATAACATGTAGTCATAGCCGTCCCTGAAAAAGACCAGTACCTTGAAATATGTAAACCATTCATTTCTCAGAGATAATTACACTTATCCTTACTGGGCACTCAGTATGTAAACTATGTGCCAGGTACCAATCAAAATGCTTTATGCAGATTAACTCCTTTTAGCTTCATAAGTGTCACTAATATCCTATTTTACAAATCATACACACATACATAAAAATACAGGCACAGAAAGGTTGAGAAGCTAGCTCAGTCACACAACCAGTAAATGGCTGAAGCTTCAATTTGAACCTAGTCTTGCGAACATAACCATGATGTCTCCCTACTTCTCACACCCTATTGTCTATGTCCCCCAATCTGAAGCAGCAGTTTACGGGCGTGCATTTTCCAGTATCAATCACTTTCTATTAATTTCAAGTTTAAAAATTTAAGGATGGGGACACCTGGCTGGCTCAGTCAGTAGAGCATGACTCTTGATCTTGGGGTCATGTGTTCAAGTCTCACAATGGGGGTAGAGGTTACTTAAAATAATAAAGTAAAAAAAAAAAATAAGGATGAAAAGTATTACCTAATTAGCAATTCTTCACAATGATTCATTTTGTGAGGGAAAAAGGGAGTTGAAACAATAGTACTGAGATAAATAGTCCCCCCACCCAGGTTTGTACATTGATAAATTTGGAGAAATCTTTGGGATTTGCAGAGATTTTTCACCCACTGCATTTACACAAGATTTGTTGAGTTAAAATCCGTGCTATGCATCTTCTCCCTTTTTATTCCAATCTCTCCAGTAGGATGAAATACTTTAGATCAAGATGACTTTGCTAGAAAATGCTAAATAAAAGAAGGGGAAAAACAGTTTAAAGTATATAGGTTACTGTACCCAGGCAGATCCAGAGATAAGATTGTGAACCTCCTTGTCTTCAATCCAGCCTGTTCTCAGACCTTGTCAATAGTATTCCAGCCCTCAGTAGAGTTTGAGGTCATCTCCAACCAAAAGACCACGTAAAGCCACAGACTCTTACTCCAGACTTCTAGTTTTATGATTGTACTTCGCCATATCCCTTGTTCCTACATGGATATCATCAAATTCCTGAGCTCTAGAAAAAAAAGCCTTTTTCCTCTCTATAAATACGTTTTCTTGCCTTCAAACAGCAGGTAGTTCTTTCTGCCTCTTTCTGGTGACTATCTTCCCTTTCAGGTATTTGCCCGTAACAAATATGCTGTCTTTCTACCCAAGTTACTATTTAAATCTATTGTTTTTAATGGCTTTTTAGTTCCCTTAATCCTAGATACCCTCTCATGATCTCCAGTGTTTGGTCTTGACAAACCAGGAGCAAATGCTAAGACTTCTTTTAAATTCCCTGTCCCATTAGCTCCAACCCATGCTGTTTCGCTGTTTATAGGCTTGTTTTTAAGTCTTAGCCCATCAGCAGAGAATACCTGACTGATCTGTCCCAGAGCCAATGGATGATAGTGACCCACTGGAAGTCCATGCTATTTGGTTCAGGTTACCAACCCTTGCCTCCTGGTGGATCAGCAGCCCAGAGGTACAACCTAACTTCGCTTCATTACATATATTTTTCTTACCAATAGGTTAAATCTTAATGGCTATACAGAAAGCAGAGATGAATAAAATACATTCTTTGTTCTATGGGACATAGGTATATAGTGAAATTAAATAAATAAAAATAAAAACCAGCTTTGTAAACACCCAGGGTAAGTTTTGTAGAAATACTCTAGAGGAAATGATGTGTTCTTATTTAGCATGGCAAAGTAGGTAGAGTGTGGAGTGCTTAAAGAAAGAAAGAATGGAAGAAAGAAAAGAAAAACTCAAAATCATTTTTAAGCTCTTATCCCATGATGTTCATTTAAGTTTTTCAAAATAGGGTTCCTTTCCAAATTTTTCAAGGATTAACTGGAATATAATTCCATACATCTCTTGTGTAAAATGTATGCACTTGTTATTAATACATTTGCCTTTACTTGACCTAGGTCTACAGAATTCAGAATTGCTATTAATGGTGTCATAACAATGTAGTAGCACTTGTACTGAAATTTACTAATGTTCAATATACAGTGTTAATTTGTCAGATGTTTCACTTTGTAAATTTATTTCTCTCATCGATTCAGTGAAGTTTTTTGGAAGTTCCTATTTGTTTTTTTTTCCTCATAAGTAGCATTATATCATTTATTGTTGTTGTTGTTGATACTTAATGGTTTTGGTGCACTCTTTATGAATGCTAAGGTAACAACACTGCCAAACCTCTCAACCACTTTCAAAAGCCTACTTATTTTTATCTACAGATTTTCATTAAAAAAAAAATCAAACAGGAGAATTTTGTTAAATTTAAAAAAAAAGGGGAAAAAAACAAAACTAAAGGAAAAAAGCTATGAAATTTTAAAATGCAGGTGTTTGGTGACAAACTAAGTTACCTTCAAGGATGAGGGGTCTTTTCCTCTTATAAAGATATCTGCTGAGAGGGGCGCCTGGGTGGCTCAGTGGGGTAAGCCTCTGTCTTCTGCTCAGGTCATGATCTCAGGGTCCTGGGATCAAGCCCCAAATCAGTCTCTCTGCTCAGCAGGGAGCCTGCTTCCCTCCTCTCTGCCTGCCTCTCTGCCTACTTGAGATCTCTGTCTGTTAAATAAATAAATCAAATCTTTTTAAAAAAATCTAAAAAAAAAAAAAGATATCTGCTGATATATATTAAGTGGTTAATTTTGTGTATAACCATGTTTACTTTGTATTTAAATGCTTCTGATCCTCTGAAAATGCAAAGGAGCAGCGCATCCACCCAGCTTCAGTTTAAGAACTTTAGTTAACCCAATTCAAGCAAAGTGACAGCAGCATGGGTTTTCTCTACTAAACTGTAACTCATAGGAAACTGTTCTGAATAACACAGTGGGGGGGGGGGGGATTTTGCCAAAGGTGATTTTCTGAGAAGGCCACTTGATAGGATGAATGAGAAAAGCAGGATTATGTAGTAGAAAGAAAATGAATTTCAGAGTCAGACAACTGGATATCCTCATCTTTTACAAACTGTGTGACCTTTGAATGAGGAATTACTTAACTTCGCTGGGTCTTAGCATCTTTTATTTATAAACAGAGATAATACCTACTTGAAAATTATGATGAAGATTAGTGTGATAAAGGATAAAAAGTGGTTGGAACATAATTGACACTCATTACACATTCATCCTCTATCTGACTATTTAAGATGAAGCTACAGAAAGAGATTCAACTTATGCAACAATGTTATTTCAGACTACCAAGTCAGAGACCAAATGCAGTAGTCACCCTACTGACACTGCAAACAGTGTGGGTTCAGTCCCTCTGCCCATTTTTAATCAGGCAGATTGGTTAGTTACTTACACTATCAACTCCTATCAGTTCACTGCATATTTTCAATATGAACCTCCCATCCAATATATGATTTGCAAATATTTTCTCCCATTCTGTAGGTTGCCTTTTCTTTTTGTTGATGGTTTCCTTTGATGTGCAGAAGCTTTTTTAGTTTGATATAATCCCACTTGTTTTTCTTTTGTTGCCTGTGCTTTCGATGTCAAATCCAAAAATATATTGCCAAAGCTAATGTTAAGGAGACTTTTCCCTATGTTTCCTTCTAGGGTATTTATGGTTTCAGGTCTTATGTTTAAGTCTTTAGTTCACTTTGAGTTGATTTTTGTACATGGTGTGAGATAAGGATCTGGCTTTGTGCTTTTGCATGTAAATATCCAATTTTTCCAACACTGTCTACTAAAGAGACTTTCCTTTCCCCACTGTATATTCCTTGGCACCTTTGTTGAAAATTCATTGATTGCATATGTGTGGGTTTATTTCTGGGCTCTCTACTCAGTTCCACTGGTCTATATGCCTGTTTTTTTTTTTTAATACCCAAATAATACTGTTTTGATAACTATAGTTTTGTAATTCAGTTTGTAGTCAGGAGGTATGATGCTGCCATCTTCGTTTTTCTTGCTCAACATTGCTTCAGTGAATTAAGTTCTTTTGTGGTTTCATATGGATTTTTAGGATTGTTTTTTCCTATTTCTGTGAAAAAGATCACTGTATTTGTCTGTCTGGTTAAAAAGACTGTTTCTACTAGGAGAAAAAAAAAGACAATTCATGTGACCTTTTTAATTTATCTCTTTTGCTCTTTGATTTTGTAGCATTAGCCTCAACACTAAACATATATCATATAGCAGATTGTTCTGGAAAAACTGGATGCCACATGATATTCAGTTTCCTATCGATGTCCAGTTATTTCAGTACTTTTTACCAACAAATAACCCAAATACCTTAATCTCAAGGAACTTCATTTTCCTAGTACAGTCCTGTGCAATTATGTTTTTCAAACACTGTAATGAAAAAATCACCTGCTTAATATATTTACGATTATTTTAGGGCCTAATACCAATATTCAGATTAAGTAGTCTTGGGTAGAACCACTGAATTTTCATTTTTAGTAACACTCCAAGAGTTCTAGAAGCAGATAGTCCTAGTGACATTTATAGGTACTAACTACTTCTCCATTCTCAAATTTGACCTGAATATAGAGGACTGTATGGCTTGATAATAAAAAAAATATATATATATATTTTTATTATATATATAAATATGTATATGTATATATACACATATGTATATGTATATAAAATTCAAGTTTGGTCTCACAATATGAGACAACTTATTCAATTAGTGATTATAAGAATCTCACTTTGGAAAATTGGTCAGTTTCATCTTTATTCTCATAGTCTGTCTTCAAGATGAAGTAGTGCTGTCAGGTTTCTAAGGAAAAACAAATAAAACAAATAAACAAATAAAACAAAACAAAAACAAAGTGCTGCATTATAAAACAACCCCCAAAGAAAAACCATTCAAGTAAAGTAAAACCATTCAGAAAGAAAATTTCTGAAACTAGACATCTTTTATAGATATTTTAGCTGTAATGCACAGTCCTAGAGACAGAGGTCAAATTCCTTTTATGAACCCTTACCAATTAAAACATGCGTTGTACTCTAAGTGATCACTTGACTATAAATTCAGTCAATTTCTCCCCACTTTTGAGTATCTATCATGTGCAATTCACTGTGGGAACATGAAAAAAGTATTAGATACAGCCCATAAAAGTTAGGAAAACCCACCTGACTTCAATAAGCCAGGTTTGAAAGTGATGTTGCACTGATTAGCTGTATGAACATGAACTATCTCCCATGCTTTTTTCTAACTGTAAAATGCACATAGCCACTTCTTAACAGTGGCTTGATCCACACAAATATGTTCAATTGATTTTTGATACACATGCCAACAACTCAATGGAGGAGGGACAGCCTTTAAAAAAAAATGATTCTGGGGCAAATAGATATTCAAAATGAACTTCAACATAACTTTACATCTTATACAGAAATTAACTCACAATGAATCATGAGCTTAAATGCAAAATTGTAAATGTGAAATTGTAAATATACTAGGAAGTAGAAATTCAGAAGAAACATCTTTAGGGTATAAGCCTAGAAAAAAAGCACTATCCATGAAAGAGAAAAATGAGAAACTGGACCTCATCAGCATTAAAACATTTGTTTTGCAAAAGATCCTGCTAAGAGGATGAAAAGATAAACTACAGAGGAAAGATATTTACAAAGCACTTATCCAAAAACGGATTAGTTCTAGAGTATACAAATAACACATAAAAGTCATCAGTACAGTGCCACACAGGCACACACACAATCCAATTAGAACATAGGAAAAACACATGGACAAACATTTCATCAAAGAGGGTACAGAGTTGGCAAATTAAAACACAAAGTGGTGTACAGTATCATTAGCCACCAGATAAATGTAGGTTAAGACCACAACAAGGTATTACTATAGATCCATCATAATGACTAAATAAAAAATGACAAAACCAAAAGCTGGCAAGGATATGGGAAAAAATAGATCACTTATACACTGATGGTGAGAATGTAAAATGCTACAGCTACTCTGTAAAACATTTTGGCATATATATATATATGTATATATATATATATATACTCATGAAGATATCACACAAAGCAGCAATTGAAATCTTGCACATTTATCCTAGAGAAATGAAAATTCATATTTAAGGGCAATAGTGTTCATAACAGCTTTACTTATAATAACTAATAACTGGAAACAACAGAAATGTCCTTCAGTGGGTAAATGGTTAAGCAAACTATAGTACTCCCATAGTACGGAACACTGTTCAGAAATAAATATATAACAATAAACCACTGATACAACCAATAAATTGGATGAATGTCAAAAAACTTATGCTAAGTGAAAAAGCAACCTCAAAATGTTTCATGTTGTATTATTCCATTTATATAACATGCTTAAAGCAGTAACATTATAGAAATGGAGGAGAGATCAGTGGTTGCCATGATTTGGCAGCAGTGGACATGGAAGAAAGAGAAGTGTGACTATGAAAAACCAAAAGGAGGGATCCTTGCTATGATGGACAGTGTTTTATCTTGAGTATAGGTAACAAAATCAATATCCTGGTTGTGATATTGTGTCATAGTTTTGCAAATGCTAACATTGTGGTAAACTTGGGAAAGGGCACAAGAATTATACTCTGAATTATTTCTTACATATATACAAATCTATGATTATCGGAATATTAAAAAAAAACTTGAACTTTAAAAAAAGAGATTGTTGAGGATTATATTGAAAAACAAGAACTGAAATGGTTTTGAAATTAAAATGCTATCCACAGCCAAATTATATGTTTTTAGCCAAGAATTGCCACAGAAAATTCACCTTCTACTTAGAATTTTTAAAAAATATTTCTGCAAGTAATCCTGGAAAAAAGCAATAAATAAATCTTCAAAAAAATAGAAGCACAATAAAAAGAGACACTAGACTTAAAATAACCCTTGAAATAAAAACAACCATATTTTAAAATATGCAACAATGACAATGAGTAAAGCAAATTATTTTTTAAAAGAGACACACAAGGGCACCTGGGTGTTTCAACTGGTTAAGTGTCTGACTATGGATTTCAGCTCAGGGCAAGATCTCAGGGTCCTGGGATCGAATCCTGAATTGTGCTCTGCACACAGTGGGGATCTACTTCAAGATTCTCTCTCTTCTCTCCCTCTGCCCCCCCTCCCACTTTCATACAAACTCTCTAAAATAAATAAATCCATAAAAAAGAGAGACATGCACAAAATAAACTTTTTGAAAATACATATTATACCTATATAATGAATAAATTTATCTGTATTTACATATTTCTGTCCACAGGGGATGAAAATAGAACTGTAGATAAGAAAAATCCGAATAAATAATGTGTGGTGCTTATATAAATCAAAATAAAATGTTGCATAATTTTTCACCTGCTGAGTAGCAGAAGAGAATTACTTTACCCTGACATTCTAAACCTTCTTATGTGAGCATCACAGATTTAGAAACATAAGATTTATTACTTTCTTGCTTGGTACTTTGATATTCAAAATTCAGAGAAAAGGTGACAATTGTTCTAGATTGCAGCAGAGAATGTAAATGTCATAAACCATAAAATTAAAAAAATGATCATATAACCAACAGAGTTCAGAAGACAAAAAAAAAAGGGAGAAGAGGAAAAGAGGTTTACAGATTACATAGTAGGGAGACATGTTGAATTGTCTACAGCTGAGAGACAAGGAAATAGTAACACTTTATCACTTAAATATTATAAATAATATAATTATTGCATGGAGAGGAGGTGGAACGTTTTAAAGAGAGATAAATCTACCATCCTTCATAGCTTATAACAAAGTATAACATAACAAGAAATAGAAAAAATAAGTATTATTTTAGAATTGTATTGGAACCACCAGAAGAATTAAAAGGATAAATGGTCACATTAGTAATTGCTACAGAAAATAATGGAGTTGTCAGTCAAGGAGCAACCTCATTTAAATTATTTCTTCACTGCTTGAATATAATTCCTTTGTGTGGACATTTAATATTATAACAGGAATCTTAAAGAAAAATGTTAATATAGACAGTTTCTAGCAAGATGTTTGGTGTAAAGATACAGTAAATAAGGTAAAAGAAGGAAAATAAGACAATAGGCACAGTTAAAACTCAGTACTTAAAGAAACAGTCTCATGAGCATCAAATACATTGTGTATTTTTGAGAAAGAAGTGTGATTAAATGGGAAAATGACCTTAAAATTACTAAAGGATTCCAACAAATGATGTGAGATCCTGTCCAAGTCATTTGATCTGCCTGAAATGCAGGTTTTGTTTGTTTGTTTTTAAATATTTTATTTATTTCTTTGACACAAAGAGAAAGAACACAGTGGGTTGAGTAGCAGGAAGAGGGAGAAGGAGAAGCAGGCTCCCCACAGAGCAGGGGGAGCCCGATGAGGGACTCAATCCCAGGAACCTGGGATCATGACCTGCTGAAGGCAGTTGCTTAACCAACTGAGCCACCCAGGCGCCCCTGAAATTCAGGTTTGTAATGAGAAAAAAAAAAGCATAGACTAAGAGTATGTTCCCCATCTAAAATGTTCTTTGAAGTCAAAGAGAGTAAATTGTGATGGAACTGAAAGGAAAAAGTTTTTTCTGTGGCAGTGACAGCTATGGAGATGTGCTGCTCAGATCTCCCGTGGAAAAGGAACTTTCTGTCCAAAGGGCAACAAGTGCAGTTAGCTAACAGCCTTCACCTGTTAATGTCTTCAGGATCCATCTCAGTTTTCCAACCAAGGCCATGCTCTTCCTCAGCAACCCTCACAAATGAATGAGCCCAAGACAGGCACAGGGACTTGGCTATTTCTGTCCAAACTCGGGGCAAATCTACATTTCAATTTGAGGTTCTTCCTGTACAATCTTATCACCATGCCTCTTCTTCCCCATAGAAAAGGATCTACAACATGGTTTGGAGCTTTCCCTGCACAATCCCACTACTGCCCTCTTTTACTTTTTAAAACATTACCTCAAGGAGCTGGAAGATGGTGCAATAGGAAGACCCTAGGCTTACCTTAAACTATGAACACACTAGATAACTACTGAATCACCCTTAGTACCTCAGAAATCAACCTGAAGACTGACAGAAGAAACTCCACAACTAAAGGGAGAGAAGCCACACTGAAGAATGTAGGAAGTGTGGAGATGTGGTTTAGGGGAGAAATGGATCATGGCTCCTTGAAGGAAGAAGAGAATGGTGAGAGAAAGAGAAGCACACAAGGGAATGAGCAAAGAGCACATCTCCCAAGAGCTACTGGCTTGGAAAATAAGAGGGGCTGAATTTTCTGAGTTTTTGCAACAAGCAGGGCTTAAAGTCTAGAGTTTTAAAACTTAATAGGTATGGTTGGCATAGAGACCAGAGGGCACAATACTGTTTCTGGAGACAAGGCAGACAAACAAACTAGAAGCATACAACATGGAAACAGTGATCTGAAGAGCGCATGAGGCACAGAGAGAAGAGATTATTTGCTCTTTGCAGAGGGTGCCCGTAAGGCAATAATCATAGAGACATGTCTCTGAGAACAAAGGAGCTGGCTGGAACCATTTCCTTCCCTGCATAAACAAAAAGGCACCTGTGGAAAGCAGCATAACATCAACCGTGGCAGCCAAACTTGCTTACACCAAGCCTCATCCCTCCGTACTCTGGTGGAACAGCCCTTGTCAGTCATGTTTGCCTCAGCCCCAGGAGGGTAGTCCCTCAAGAAGACCAACAAAGGCCACTGCCCACACCAAGTCTCCTGACTAAAGAGTTTCTGCAGGACCTCAATTCCAGTGGAAGTGGTGATAGGTCTCACTTCACAAGCAGACCAGAACACCCCTAGTTAAACTTCACTGCATTCAGGCCAGAGACTAAACAGTGCCCACAGCAGGCAAAGAGAGCCTCTACAGACAAATGGCATGAAGGATAAAGCAGCCAGAACACAACAGCAGAGTGTACACAGCACTCTGAGTGCTCAGAGTGTACACACCAGACACACTCCCTGAAGAACCAGACTCTAGGCACTATGTGATCTCTTCTTCATAAGACCATTACTTTCAGGAGCTTACTTCATAAGACCATTACTTTCAGGAGAACCTAACAGGGTTTCTAACAGATACAGGAAGGCAGAAAAGTAGATAAAATTCAAATACAGAAAAATTTACCACAAATGAAACAACAAGATAAGGCCACAGCCAGAGATCTAAGTGAAAAAGATTATAAGTAACATGCCTAAAGCAATGATGGTAAATAAATGCACTGAACTTGAGGGAAAAAATGGAAGACATCAATAACATCCTTATCACAGAGATGAAAGAGTTAAAAAAATAACAAAGCAAAGATGAAGAGTGTGATAAACTAGATTAACAGCATGCTTGATACAAAGAACAGCAAGCTAGAGGAAGGAGAGGAACAAATTAATGACCTAGAAGACAAAGTAATGGAAAGCAATGAAGTTAAATAAAAGAGAGAGAATTTTATAAAATGAGAAGAGACTTAGGGACCTCAGTGACTCCAGCAAACATAACAACATTTATATTATAGGGGACCTAGAAGAAGAAAAAAGATAAAGGGTAGCAGAAAGCTTGTTTGAAGAAATAATACCTGAAAACTTCCCTAATGTGGGGGAAGGAAACAGACATCCAGATCATGGAGGAACAGAGAACTCCTATAAAAATCAACAGAAGCAGGCCAACACCAAGACATATTGTAATTAAAATGCAAAATATAATGATAAAGAAAAAAATCTTAAAAACAGCAAGATAAAAGAAGTCATTAACTTGTAAGAGAAATCCCATAAGGCTAGTTGGAGATTTTTCAACAGAAACTTGGCAAGGCAGAACAGAGTGGAGTGACCTATTCAAAGTGGAGGATGGAAAAGATCTGGAACCAAGAATACTCTATCCAGCAAGGCTATCATTCAGAATAGAAGGAGAGATGAAGAATTTCCCAGATAAACAAAAACTAAAGGTGTTCATGACCACTCAACAAGCCCCATAAGAAAAACTAGAAGGGGGTCTTGAGTGGACAGGAGAGACCAAAAATTACAATATAAAGGCAGGAAACACAAAAGCAGTAAAAATGTGTATTTCTATAAAAATCAAACAAGAAACTCATACAACAAAAAGGGACATAAAATACAGTAACATATACATAAAATGTGGAGAGAAGAGGAGAACAGAATGGGTTCAAACTTGAACAACCATCAGCTTAATATAGATTTTGCAGAAGAGGCTACATACAAACTTAACTGTAACCATAATCAAAAGTAACTAATATAAGCAAAGAATTCAGATAAAGAAATCCAAATATATCATTAAAGAAAATCAGCAAAACATGAAAGAAAGGATCAGAGAAAAGCTTCAGAAACAACCACAAAACAAGAAATACACTGGCAATATTTTTGACAAACATCTGTCAATAATTACTGTGAATGTAAATTGACTATATACATTGGGTATCAGAATGGCTAAAAAAAACAAGATCCTTCTATATGCTGCTGAAAAGAGATTCATTTTAGAACTAAAGTCACCTGCAGATTGAAAATGAGGGATGGAGAAACATTCACCATAGAAATGCATGTCAAAAGAAAGCTGGAGTAGCAATACTTGTATCGGACAAACTCAACTTTAAAAAAATTTTTTTTATTTATTTAAGTAATCTGTAGCCCCAATGTGAGGCTACATTCATGACCCTAAGATCAAGAGTTGTATGCTCCCCCAACTTAGCCAGGCAGATGCCCCCAAACTAGATTTTAAACAAAGATTGCAATAAGAGACAAAGAAGGACATTACTTAATAATAAAGGGGACAATTCAACAAGAAGATATAACAATTGAAAATATTTATGCACCCAGCACGGGAGCACCCCAATATATAAAAGTAATAAACATAAAGTAACTAACTGAAAATAATACAATAATAGTATAGTAGGGGACTTAATATCCCACTTACATCAATGGACAGAACATTAAAGCAGAAAATAAACAAGAAAACAATGGCTTTGAATGACCCATTGAACCAGGTGGATTTAACAGATTTAACATTCAGAACATGCTATTCGAAAACAGAAGAGTACACGTTTTTTTCAAGTTCACATGGAACATTCTCCAAGACTACGTATTAGCCCACAAAACAATCCTCAACAAATACAAAAAGATAAAAATCATACCCTGCATCTTTTCTGACCACAATGCTATGAAACTAGAGACCAAGAACAAGAAAAGATTTGGAAAGAGCACAGATGCATGGAACTCAAACAATAACCAGGAAATCAAAGAAGACAAAAAAAAATACATGGAAACAAGTCAAATGAATATACAACAGTCCAAAATCTTTGGCATACAGCAAAAACAGTTCTAAGTGGGATGTATATAGTAATAAAGGCCTACTTCAAAAAGCAAGAAAAATCTCAAAAAAATAACCTAAGCTTACACCTAAGGAGCTAGAAAAAGAATGACAAATAAAGCCCAAAGAAAGCAGAAGGAAGGAAATAAAGATTAGAGCAGAAATAACTGATAGAGGGACGCCTGGGTGGCTCAGTTGGTTGAGCGGCTGCCTTTGGCTCAGGTCATGATCCCAGCATCCTGGGATCGAGTCCCACATGGGGCTCCTTGCTCAGCAGGGAGCCTGCTTCTCCCTCTGCCTCTGCCTGCCACTCTGTCGGCCTGTGCTCGCTCTCTCTCTCTCTCTCTGACAAATAAATAAATAAATAATCTTTAAAAAAAAAAAAGAAATAACTGATAGAGAAACTAAAAAAGCAATAGAACACATCAATGAAATCAAGGACTGGTTCTTTCAAAAAAATCAATAAAATTGACAAACCTCTAGCCAGACTTATCCAGAGAAAAGAGAAAGGACCCAAATAAATGAAATCACAAACAAGAGAGGAGAAATAACAACCAACATCACAGAAACACAAATAATCATCAGAGAATATTATACAAAATAATATGCCAACAAACTGGACAACCTAGAAAAAATGGATAAATTCATAGAAACATATAAACTACCACAGCTGAAGCAGGAAGAAATCAAAAACTTGAACAGACCAATAACCAGCAAAGAAGCTGAATCAAAGAAATACTCCCAACAAACAAAGGCATAGGGCTAGATGACTTCACAGGCAAATACTACCAAACATTTAAAGAAGAGCTAATACTCATTCTTCTCGATCTATTTCAAAAAATAAAAAGGAAAGGAAACTTCTGAATTCATTCTATGAGGCCAGTATTACCCTGACACCAAAACCTGATAAAGACACCACTCACAAAGAGAACTACAAGCCACTACCCATGATGAACACAGATGCAAAAATCCTCAACAATACTAGCAAACAGAATCCACCAATACATTAAAAATAAAATCATTCACCACTATCAAGTGGGATTTCATCCTGGTGGCAAGTGTGGCTCAATATTTGCAAATCAATCAACATGATACATCACATCACTAAAAGAAAGGACCATGTGAACATTTCAAGAGAGAAAAAGCATTTGACAAAGTACAACATCCATTCATGATAAAAACCCTCAACAAAGGTTTAAAGGGAACATACCTCAACATAATAAAGGTCATCAATGAAAAACCCACAGCTAGTATCATCCTTAATGGAGGAAAACTAAATGCTTTTCCTCTACGATTAGAAATAAGCCAGGGATGTCCAGTCTCTTTACTATACAAAACAGGACTGGAAGTCCTAGCCACAGCAATCAGACAACAAAAAGGGGAAAAAAAGGCACCCAAATCGGCAAGGAATAAGCAAAACTTCCACTAGTTGCAGGTGACATGACAGTATATACAGAAAACATGTAAGACTCTGCCAAAAAACTGCTTTAAATGCAGTCAGTAAAGTCTCAGGATAAAAAACCAATGCACAGAAATCAGTTACATTTCTATACATCAATAATGAAGCAATAGAAAGAGAAGTTAAGGAATCCATCTCATTTCTAATTGCACCAAAAACAGTAAGATACCTAAGAATAAACCTAACCAATGAGATGAAAGACCTATACCCTGAAAACTATACAAGTGATGAAAGAAACCTAAAAGAACAAGAAATGGAAAGACAATCTATTCTCACAGATTGGAAGAATGAATATTGCTAAAATGTCTATAATACAAAGCAATCTATGCATTTAATGCAATTTCTAGAAAATACCAACATCATCTTTCACAGAACCAGAATCCTGTTTGCACCATGAAAAACCCTTAACAGACAAAGCAATCTTGCAAAAGAAAAGCAAAGCTGGAGGCATCACAACTCCTGACTTTAAGTTACGAAACAGTGAGGTACTGGCACAAAAATATACACATAGATCAAAAGAAGAGAATAGAGGGGTGCCTGGGTGGCTCAGTGGGTTAAAGCCTCTGCCTTTGGCTCAGGTCATGATCAGGTTCTGGGATCGAGCCCCGCATCAGGCTCTCTGCTTCAGCAGGGAGCCTGCTTTCTCCCCTCTCTCTCTCTGTGTGCCTCTCTGCCTACTTGTGGTCTCTGTCTGTCAAATAAATAAATAAAATCTTAAAAAAAAAAAGAAGAGAATAGAAAACAGAAATGAACCCACAATTACATGGTCAATTAATCTCCGATAAAGCAGGAGAGACTATCCAATGGGGAAAAGACTACCTCGTCAACAAATGGTGCTGGGAAAACTGGACAGCAACATGCAGAAGAATGAAATTGGACCACTTTCTTAACACCATACACAAAAAGAAATCCAAAATGGATTAAAGACCAATGTGAGATCTAAAGCCATAAAAATCCTAGAAGAGAACACAGGCAGCAACTTCTTTGACATCAGCCGTAGCAAGTTCTTTCTAGATATGTCTCCTGATGCAAAGGAAACAAAAGCAAAAATAAACTACTGGAACTTCATCAGAATAAAATGCTTCTGCACAGTGAAAGAAACAACAACACCAACAAGCAACCCACAGAACAGCAGAAGATATTTGCAAATGGCATATCCAGTGAAGGGTTACTATCCAAAATCTATCAGGAACTTATAAATTTCAACACCTGAAAAGCAAATACTCCAATTAAAATACCAGAAGACATGAACAGACATTTTCCCAAAGAAGACATACAGATGGCCAACAGACACATGAGAAGATGCTCATCATCACTCATCATCAGGGAAATGCAAATCCAACAATGAGTTATCACCTCACACCTGCCATAATGGCTAAAATCAACAACACAAGAAGCAACAGATGTTGCCAAGGATATGTGAAGAAAGGGGAACCTTCTTGCACTGCTGGTGGGAATGCAAACTGGTAGAGCCACTCTAGAGAACAGTACAGAGGTTCCCCAAAAAGTTAAAAACAGGACTACCCTATAATCCAGCAATTATACT
This sequence comes from Mellivora capensis, assembly GCA_004024625.1. Lineage (NCBI taxonomy): Eukaryota > Metazoa > Chordata > Mammalia > Carnivora > Mustelidae > Mellivora > Mellivora capensis. The sequence continues at coordinate 33,276 of PISX010010241.1, forward strand.
ACTAGGTATTTACCCAAAGAATGCAAAAATGCTAATTTGAAAGGATATATGTACCCCAATGTATACAACAGCATTATAGCCAAATCCTGGAAACAGCCCAAGTATCCATCATTTGTTGAATGGATAAAGAGTATGTGGTATGTATATCCAATGGAATATTGTTGAGTCATAAGAAGGAAATCTCACCATTTGCAACAACGTGGATGGAGGTAGAGAGTATAATGCTAAGTGAAATAAGTCAGTCAGAGAAAGACAAATAGATGATTTCGATCATATGTGAAACTTAAGATACAAAACAAAGAAGCAAAGGGGAAAAAAGCGAGAGAAGCAAACCAAGAAACAGACTCTTAACTATAAAGAACTGTTAATTACCAGAAGGGAAGTAGATGCGGGAATGGGTAAAGTAGGTGATGGGGATTAAGGAGGGCCTTGTGATGAACACCAGGAGGTGTATGGAAGTTTTGAAGCCATGGATTGTGTACCTCAACCTAATTACTCTGTAAGCTAATGAATTTAAATAAAAACTTAAAAAAAATTAGCCCCCAAAATGCCTTTACAATTCTATATCCATCTCAGCACTTGCTTCCCAGAAGACCTTGCCTTCTATCTTTAACACAATGTCTTCTATCTGTGCTTCTTCTGTGGTTGAAGTTACTCACTCTGATTCCTTTTTTTTTTTTTAAGATTTTATTTATTCATTTGACACAGAGAGAGAGCACAAGCACAAGCAGGGGGAGCAGCAGACAGAAGGAGAGGGAGAAGCAGGTTCCATGTTGAGCAGGGAGCCCAATCCCAGGACCCTGGGATCATGACCTTAGCAGAAGGCAGATGCTTAATCAACCTCACCACCCAGGTGCCCCATTCACTTAGATTCCTAAAGACCCACATACCTCAACTCTTCAGTCATTTGTACATATGTATGTTGATACGTACATATGTATGTATGTATTCTGGATGAGTATAAATGGTCTTATTTCTATATATTTCCCTTTTAAATTTCATGTACTTATTCCTACACTTCCCTTTCCCAAAATCACGAACTTCACAAAGACAATCATTCTTGTATATTTATTATATACTTTTAAATGGTATCTAAAAGAAAGAGTAGATGTTATTTATTGTTTGAAGGAGGTTAATGTATTTAATACACTCTCAAGACCCAGGTCTCAGAGAGGAAAAGATGCTCTCACTAATTTTATAAACAACTACTTCCTTAAACGTAAGGAGGGATAGGGAAATTGTTTTTTCACTTTGTTAAAAGTCAGCTTTGTTTCTAGGCCTGGTTACTCTCTCATTGTTAAATGTATATAGGTTTACCTCTTCACTTTGAAACTTTCCATCTCATTTTAGATGTCCCTCTAGGAAAATACTGAACATTGTGTGTTCTTGTCAGTATTACAGTTAGTACTCTGACCTACTGCAAACTTTCTTTATATTCTGTTTAAAGACTGCTATTAATTGAATCAGATCTTGAATTTCACTTTGAATGAAGAAGACTTTGCGGAAAGCTGTGCATCGTCTTTGATAAAAAGAGAGACTGCTGATTTTCAGCTTTTATTATAACCTATTTTTTTCTGTCAAAATGTCCTTTAATACAGACTGTTTTTAATCTCTTTAAATTAATGAATCTCATTAAATGGCTCTTAAGTAAATCATTTTGATAATGGTTGACAGATTTTTTTGTACCCCAGATGGATAGTTTAAGATAGTTTCTTTCTTCAAAAATAAAAAGTGCCATTCCCAAACCACATTATTTTGTGTCTCCCAGATGAATACTCCCCAGTGCTGGTTTTCTGGTCTGTGACCAAAGAATGATTTAGTTGTTGAGAAAAAAAATGACTTAGATACACATCAAAGAGCAAGACCTCAGGGACAGAGAGGTTTAGGAAATTCTTATATTTTTGGTCTGTTACACTCTTTTGTCAACTTTGTTTCTAGCCTTGTACCTTTTATTACTATCTTTCATGCAGTGACCAGCTGCTTTTTGTTAAACTATAATTTAACTACAGATAACACTCAAAATGTACTCCCAGGAAGTCTTTGGTTCTGACCCATGACTTCACTTAGTACTGAAGATACATTTTTTTATATGTACATTTTAATCTATTGAGAGTATAGAAGTCTAAGAACATGTTATATGATGCCATTATGACCACTCTGGACTAGAGACGGGAAGGAGGAATCGGTCCGTGATTTGAGTTGATTTGTGTTTTTAAACAGTAACAGTTTTGAACAGAACGTTCCCAGTTTTGAATGGCATAGCCTTCAACTGCTGTTCACTTTCTCTTCCAATTATCTCCATTCCTTCAAAAATATGTGTGCATTTCACACAGTATAACCACAGCAGGTGAAACCACTTATCAACAGAAATGCCCAGAGATATATGGTACTTAGGCACTGCATCTCTGCTCAGGGCAGGAATATCACAAGGGGAAGAAATGGAAGGAAGCATTATAAGGGGAGCCAGGAAAAGAAGGTCACTAGAAGTAGCAAAGGGAGGATGCAGGAAGGAGAAAATCTTCATAATCCATGAGGTTAGGTTCTGCATGTTTCTTTCATCATGATTTCCCTAGAACACATAAGGCACTGAATAAATCTTTTTGTTTGGAAAGAATAAGATATTGAAAAAATGACAAAGGGAGCAAAATGTTTAGAGGCCAAAGCAGGACAATATTCCTATCAGTGTATGGGGGGGGCTGTCTTGAATTAAAACGCATGCTAAGCAGTGATACTCAGAATATAGTAATTTGGCAGTTATTTTCTAGGTTTTGTAAGAGGAAATAACAGTAATATATGCACTAGTTACCTCAGACCCCTCATGCCACAGAATGTAGAAAGATTCACTACTTGGCTGGTTGTAAAGCCATTTTATAAGAGTCCAAAACGTTCATTCCTTATTATTTTAACAATATTGCCCATGACAATGTTCTGGATCTTCAGCTCAACAATTACTGCAATCTGACTTTATTTATAGTCTTATGTTTTAAAAAAATAAATAGAAGAGGAGAAAGAACTTAAGGAATGAGTAGGAAAGATCTGCCCTTGCTTGCTTGTAACTTGCCCACTGAGGTATAATGGTCAGGTCGTTCTAGTCCGTGTTTTATAGCTCTGGGATGGAAGTGGCCACCTTGACTAAGTTGGGGCAGGCAATTCCATCAGCTTGTCTGAGGCACAGTTCCAACACAGTGGACTGAGTGGGTCATTGGCCTGAGATCAATGATGGTATTGAAAGGGTAATGTCAAAGACAAGTGAGGATCAGGAAATCTTTGAAGATGGGAACAAATATATATGAATAGAATCAAGGCAAAAGGAGGTATTTGTATTATATTCAGACATGAGGCTATATTTTAAAGCAGTTAACATCTAGTTAAGTCAGTGCAGAGGACTCTCCACTGGGCTACAGAATCTTGAGCAACAGAATTCATATATTTTTCAACATCAATCTTAATCCATTAATTTTGCATGTCATAAGGGAAAAATGCAATAATTAAATGAAGCTTCAGTTTCCTTAGTTATAGGACTTTCAAATCACACACACTTTCCCCAAAGGAATTCAAAGAAGAAACCATATCCTAAATTCAGCAATTCTATTTGTAGAAAGGGAAAAATAAAAGGCAAAATCTCTTATCTGTCCTTGGAGTTTTCACAGCATAAACCATCATCCATTTCAACTATTTTCCTTTTACCCCAGGTGATAGATTATCAGGAGGCTGTTTAAAGTCCCAAGACTTTGAAATAATATATTCATGAGACTTCCAATAACAAAACTTGAAAGTTAAAGAGGAAACTGCTTGTGGAAAGGACACTCATGGTGTGGAATGTGGAGAGCAGTCTCTAGAAATGTCCTATCAAGAAAGGAGTGGATCATCCATGAAACATGGGCCTCGGCAGTCTGGCTTCACGTGGGATACAGTGCTGCACACATACTTTTTCCAGTCCCAGGTAGTAGGAACAAGCTTCACAACGGGAAGGCTGAACAACCTCATTTGAGCAAGTGAGTTGGGGAAAAAAAACAACAACTGAAAATGCATTTGAACTTTTTAAATAAATATATTTTCCAAACTCTTTAGTCATGAATTTTAAAATATTTTTGCTTGAGCTTTTTAATTCTCCCTACATATTATTTACTTCACCAGCTAAAAACCTTTCTGCAAAGGTCTCTGGAATAAATTTTAATCTTTTAGATCAAGGGTCAGCAAACTATGATCCATGTCCAAATCATCCCCTGCCTACTTCTTATAGCCTGGGAGCTAAGAATGTTTACATTTTTAAGTATTTACATTTTAAAGGTTATATGACCTTCCAATTTACTATCTGGCCCTTCACAGAAAAAAAAAACAAAAAACTTTCCAACCCTTTTCTAGGTCATTACCTTTCATATTTATATGTTCAGATCCTATATACATAGACTCAGATAAACCCAAGGACATGGCAGGGCAAAATTATGTTGCATTTTGCCTTTCTTAGTTGACCCTGAATTATTCTTTTTACTCTTACCTCTGAAACTACTACTTCACCTGGGATATTAGCACATTATAACTGAAGTGATACATAACTAAACAACAAATTGTTTAGCAATAAATGGATTACTATAAAGCCACAGATGCATAGAATACTTGAGCTAGAAACTGTCACATAATTTCAGCTCCTCTGCTTCAGGATCTGATATTAGATAAAATCTCCCCTCCCACCCCATTTCTTCCTCCAGACTGAATGAGAAAACACAGTTCCTGGGCAAAGGAATGTGCCTTGCCTTTACTAAATCAGGGAACTTATGACCAGAAATGCTAATTTATTTGCCTACAAGTAATAGTCAGTTTGTATCAGAACCAGACTTGGGCTTGAAATCCAGACACACCAATACTCACGTCAATCCGCACAATGTTATTAAGCTGTGTGCATCCTGTTTCTTTACAGTTGTGTCTCCTACTTCCCATCCATGCATGTGTATTGACAAGACAAGGTACTCAAGGATGCTACTCACACATTCAGAGGTGGTGGCTCTGGTGCTGGAGGTTGGGATAACTTTTTATTTACTTCTTTGTAATTAATTACTTTATAATTTTGTTGTTGTTTGCATTTTTTACAGGGAGTATCTTTCGATGGATCCATACTGAGAAATGAGTTACCAAGGAGCATTTTTCAAATACATTGCTGTGAATTATCTAAGAGTTAGCAAGGAATTAAGCACACTGGGCTAGGGAGGTAGTTATCAAAGAAAAAATACACAATACTTGAGCAGGGAGCCCAGAGCACGCTTGGTCACTACACACACAGACCATCACAAATTCTTAATTCCAAAATGCATTTCCATCCAAGTCTGCCTCTACATTTTGTCTTTGTGGGCATGCAGACACACATTTTCCTAAATTAAGCATGGCTTTGGTATAAGAACACCAACCCAGGGATCAAAGTTTATTTCTTTTTAGCTAAAGATGTCAGGGTTCCTGCACTGATCAAATGGGTTAAAAATAATGAAGGAGACAGCAGTGGAAAAACAGAGGGTGAGTTTGGGAATCAGACTGGTAGAGAATGAATTTGAACTCTGCTTCTTATTGGCTGTGAGACATTTAGCAGGCCAGTAATAGTTCCGAGCCTCAGTTTCCTCATCTATGAAGGGGCAATAGGCGAAATGTACAAGTGTTCATTTAGGAACGCTATAGTGGGGATCCAATGAGATGTCCACTGTGCACTAAGTATGTGGTATAGGTCATTGTTTCTCCGAAAGAGAAAGAGAGAGAGAATGCAAAGCCAGCCTCACTAAACCAGACAGTAACAGAACTAGTGCACAGACCTGGGCGTTGTTGCTCCAACATTCCCCAGAAGGCAAGCACAGATGAGTGGTGAGAACATAGCTCTTAAAGTTGCAACCTAGTGAACTGGCAAAATTTTTAATTCCTGCAGTTTAATCTATAAAATGAGGACAAAGCTGTATACTTCATGTGGTCATTATGAGAGATGAGTAGTGTTTGAAAATGAGTTAAAATACAATAGGTAGTTCTCTTCTGACACCAGCAAGTAAATACTAAGGGCTCCACACTGAGAAAGCTCTAAAAATATGGATCATACTTTATTTTTTGTGGTATCACCGGCTCTTAGATGTAGGCTTGATGATTAGTAGACATTCAATGAAGAGATACAAAATGAAAAAAACTGAATGATGAGAAATAGACCCCTCTACTGACATTTTCTTCAATATTAACCTTACACTCTAATTAGCCATATTCTTTTTTCTCCATTGACACATTACATTAGAATCCTGTCCCCAGTTATCTTGCCCCCCTAAGCTGAATCACAGTGAACAAGGTTAAGTTATACATCAGTGGTTAACAGCATTGTATCTGGACCCCAACACCTCAGGGCTCCTTCCCATATCTACCACTTCAGAGCTGCAGGACCTTGATTCATTTTATCCCTAACCCTTAGTTAGGCAAGGATTTACTAACTGCTTTGGAGGTGCATTAGAAGGATTAAACACAGATACTATTGAAGTACTTAGCACAGGGCCAAGAACAGGTAAGTGATCAATACATGCTAGCTATTTTTATTATCATATTAATTATTACTTACATCACACTGAGTGTCCCAGAGGACCTGTACATTGGGCCTCATGTTCCATGTCTGTGGAGAGGAAGATCCAGTTCTTAACAGCAAAAGAAACCTGTTGGTCTTCAATCAGCTGCCATTACCAAGCATGATTTAATTGGGGATTTCTCCCTTAGTGATGAAAACAGAATCATTCATATGCACTGCCTAAACCTGGGTGGTCCAGGGGATTTGGAAAAAGCTCCCTGGTTATAATAGGGGACTGGAAGCCCAAACAAGAAATGAAAACTCTACAGTTTTCATTCATAACCAAAATAGACACTTTCACTGACTTTAGAGAGTGAGAGAGAGAGAGAGACAGAGTAAGCACTGGGGACATTTAAGTTGGGTGTCTTGCTGAAGGTAGTTAGGGAACAGGAAAAATGAATCATGTGCTATTTATCTCAGTATTTTATTCTGTAACGTCCTCACACTATTCTTGCAAGACTGATACAAGTTCTTTTATTTATAAAATGGAGACAATAAAAAAATAAAAAATAAAAATAAACAATAAATAAAATGGAGATAGTACCAAGCATCAAAGAGGTTACATAACCTCTTAATATCACCCAACACTTAATGACAGAGTGAACACTCACACTCAGATCTGGCTGTCGCCAAACTTGCGTTATTTAAACAATAACACTTCTGAAAGAATGATACATGTTCATTGTAGAAAATCTCTGAAATGCAGATAAAAGGGAAGTCAAAATGATGTTGAATCTACCTGTCAGAGATAGCCATCTAGGCCGACATTCTCCAGGTTATTTTCAGTACAGAAGCCTCCCTCACTGAACCCCGGAGATCCTCACTTCTTCTCGTCTGTTCAATTTGAAGCAAAAGCAATAGTGTTTCTTCAGTTCCTTATAGCTTTAAAATCTTACAAGTTTATAATTCAAGTGTTCCCTTAATATTAAAAAAAGAAAAATGTATCCACACAGAAAGATGGGCAGATTTCCATGGACAGTTCAATCTGTCCTGCACAGGGAAGACATTAAGCCAGGAAAAGTGTCTCTTTGTAGGTTCATGACAACCCATCCATTCCTCGTATCCTGGATCATCTTCATTTTACTGACCACAGAACATGAAACTCTATCACCTGTCCCTGGCTACATTTAGGATGATTAGAGTAGAAGACACGGAGTGGGGTGGGGGTGGGGGGTAGAAAGCTGGCTTAGGAAAGTTATAATGTTTGTAGGCATTAAAGTGAATTTGTTGAGTATAAAATTTGTTGATGAGCTCAGGAACCTTAAAAAGCTATAGGTCCAGACACTAGGAGCTAAAAGATTTGATATTAAAGCAGAAACAGCGGTTAATCAGTCACCTCTACTTTAAATGTTCAGTCCTTCTGGTTTTGCAGGATTTTTTTTTCTTCTGCCTCCTGACTACTGCACTGACAGGAAGATTAGAAAGTTACGTAATTGCATTAGGATAACAAGGCAGTTCAGGGAAAGGCTGATACCCTGGCAGTATTTTTAGGATAATTTGCAGAAGCTGCCATTACCATCTTGTTGAGAGCTGTCTTCATTTGTCAAAAGGGACAGAGAGAATTGAGTCTATCATCTTTTTTTTTTTTTTCCAGATTACTGGGTACTTGAAAGATGGGTAGAAAGAAGTAACATGAAGATCAAGTGGCTTGAAAAATAAGGACATTGCAAACACCTTTACAATGACTTACAGATGTGTGTGTGTTTCTTTTCATCAAGCACAAGATTTGAATTATTTCACAGGTAGCCTTCATTTCTTCTGCTCCAAATTTTACCTCATTCCCTCCCGTTCTCATTTTTCTTCCTCACCTTTTCATCACACCCACACACAGAAAGGGACACAGAGATGCGATTACACTGAAACACACACACACACACACACACACACACACACACAAAACACACACACACAGCCTGATCTGCAGGAAGAGGTATTTTCCTTGAGCAAATTCTGTTCTTACATATGTCTACACAATACACTCAGAATGAATCCTTCCAAATGATTTATAATTTCCTATTTCTCTCAGCCTCAATTTCGCCACCTATAAAATTAGGACGAAAATGCCATCCTACCAGGATTTGTGATAACTATTTTTGAAACTGTTAAAACCTTCTGAATTAAAAGTGACAGGAATTCACTCTCTTAAGCAAAAATGGGAACCTTCTTGTGGTGAAGTGGATTTGTTCCACAGCATAGATGGGCAGAAATGACTGGGCTTCAGGGGTATGTGTAATGAAGGATACTGTCAAGATTCTCTTTTTTCTCTATCTTTCCACATACACTTCATGTATCTGATTCTCTGCAGTAGATGAAAGCTGTTCTCAGAAAATAACATGCAAGGTCATATTATCCAATAGCAGTTCACTATAGATTTGACTAAGGTTTCCATAAAATAAAAGCAAGCACTGACAAATTCTTCTGAGCTATTATCCCTTGCCCTTTTCAGGGTCTGCTCCAATCTCTAAGGTCATGTTCACTAGGAACCATTAACAACCACTCCCATTCACAACCTCCTCCTTCTTGGACACAATTAAATATAAATGTAATTAAATGTAAAAAGAAATAAGAAAGCGGAGCATTCTATTCACTGGAAATGATATGAAATTCTCACAGAAAGAGCAGTGAGGGAGAGAATAAATGGAGTGTCCTAGGTCATTTTCTACCTGAGAAGCAAGGAAAGACAGGGTAGCTGGAGTTCTAAGGTGTCTGTTGATTCTAGAGCAAACTGATGGGTTGGTAAGTGGGGAAAAATTCCTAGTGGCCAAAACCAAAATAGAAGGAAAATATAAGAAATTGATAAGCAAAATGCTAAGGAAGGGGATATAAATAATTGGAGAAAGAGAGAGAAACAGATTCACCAGAAATTATAGGAAAGGTTCTTTCCTGGGTACCAAACATATGCCACCCAAATGCCTAAACACTCACCAGTTTTTGAGAATGATCCAAGGAAATACTTACACTAATTTTCTAATAACTTGTTAGATGTTAAGGTTATTTAAAATATGTGTACCCTACTTATAGTTTTTACACATCAGGGGTTGTTTGTTTTTTACATGTAATCAACAAAGACTGACCATGAGGAACCATAGTTATATCCAGGTCACACATATGTGTATGTCTCAACTCCCCTATCAATTATGACACTCTTGAAAGCAGGGTCTTTTTCTGACTCAATTTTACATATCTGTTCTACATGGCTAACACAGGATTTGAAATTCTCAATGTTCTCAATAGGTTCTCAATGTTCATTTTCACAAATAAAAAGTGAAGAGAGGAGAAGAGATACAACAGGAGGAAGGTAAATGGGAAGGCAAGAAGGATTAACCAAGGTGAGAAACAAAGAATGGGCAAACGTCTATCTTCTGTCTCTTCCTAGAGCAGAATATAGGCAGAATTCATGCATTGCTCACAGTATTGGTACATTGCCCTTGCACCAGGTGTGACATGCTCATTTTCCAGCACTTACAAAAGAAAATCAAGCCTGTTACATGTTTCATTTTAAATTTCTTTTCAACAAGGCTAACTATCCCATTAATTATATTTTTTTAACTTGAAAGTTTGGCTCCTTAATCACACAGCTGCTTTGCACCAACCCCACAGTGATTTCACTCACACATACTCGATATCTCTCTTGTTGGGGTCACATTCCTGCTATGAGGCTCTTTTGGCAACTGGGGAGTAGAGCCAGTTTCCAAGTGGAATCTGTTTCCAGGCCAAGTTTTCAGATGAGTAGATGTATTTCTGGCTAAGCACCATCTTTAAAAATACCTAGATTTTTTGTTTTTAATCTTGACTTCCAAAACAGAACCCAGAAATAAGAGAAGCTTCAAAGTTTTATGGAATAATGGTTGATTTATTGGTTGACTTAAGAGAGAGATCAGGTTTGGTAGTCCCAGGTTCAGGTCATGGCAAATCATTTGATTTCAGCATTTACTAAATGGAGATCACTCAATTTACCATTACCTTTATATTTTCAGTATCTAACATAGTGCCTGTTACATAGTAGGTCCTCAAGGAGTAACTGAATGAAAAACGTTCATGAAGGAATAACACTTTCCAACTTTACGGTGATTTTGTGAGACAATGGGGAGAAAATGTAGCTCAGGTTATATCTGAAAACTAAAAATAATTTTAAAAGATGGACAGGAGTAGTTTTGCATTACAACATATACCGCCAACTTTTAAAGAACTAATAAGGTATATATTGTGCAGGTAAATTTCTTGCCCTGTATCATAAGAAGTTAGTGCTGCAAGGGGACTAAAATACATTTGGTTCAACCCTTTTTCTTTTACAAATGAGAAAACTGAGGTCTAGCAATGGGAAATAATCTAACTCAAGGCATATAACTGGTTTCTAACCAAATGGGTTAGGTTAATTTAATGAGGGGTTTTGTAAAACACTGATTTCCCCCCCCAGAAGTGTATTTTTTCCTTATGTGGATTTTGTTTTGTTTTCTTTTCTGTTTTAATATCAGCATCAAACAAGATTATCAAACACCTGACTCCTTTTGGAATAGGAAAAGGCCTGCAGAAGAATGAGTTGACAAAATCACAAAGCCCCTTTGTTGGTTTGCTCAGCTATATTAGGACCTTCCTCCCACGTGGTAGGTCTGCTCACTTTGCTTTAAGTGACCTGTGGTTAATTTTCACTTTTCCCTGGAACAAGTCCAAGCAGGAAATGTTTGGTGAGGGAAGGAGTGGGAAAGGACACAGGGAAACTTGAGTGTCCACTGTGCTCTGGTCGTGGTGTGAGAAGCTAGAGAAAGACTGCTGAGTAAGGCCCATCCACCTGTCATAGGGTGTTCAGTGTCTCATGGGGCTGACTGACCCTTAAACAGAAAAGACAACCACAAGACTCTGAGACGAGAGGTTTGGCAAAATCCCACCCATGATGCTTTAGGAACACACAGGAAGGGATTCACCCAGTCAGAGGAGTTGAGGGTTGAGCAATAAAAGGAGGCAATTAGCAAAGGCCCAATGCAAAAATGTATGTCCAGTAAGGGAAATAACAGTGTCACCCACCACAGGGCTCAGAGGTGTGAAAGAAAACAACTGTGTAACTTCTAATGAAATCCGGTTACCATGACTGGTATCTTAGAGCTCTGTTCTCTAGACAAAGTCTCTCACAAAATTTCTGATGCTTTTTCATAGTACAAGGGGCTGTGGGATTCTATATCTTCTATGAAATTCAATGTCCTATATAGGTGACAGAGAGGAAGATATAAAAACAAATACTAAATAAGAAACTCACCTCAATAAGTCTGATGCTCAGATAGGCATTCTCTGACAGCATCCTACTTTAAAAAAAAAAAAGGAATTATTCTGTCTTCCATCTGATGGGGATCATAGTCTATGATGTGATGCCAGCTCTCATAGAAATAGGCAAAGGCTTCTCGTAAGCCAAGATATGAAATGTCATGGGAAGAGGGCTTTAGCGGGTGGATTTAAACATGTGTATGGGTTTTATTTATTTTTGTCAGACTTAGTGTGAGATGTTTGGATGCCTGTATTTGACTTGAATCCTCCTCACTTATCCTTTAATACACATTGATTAGCATGTCTACGATGCGCCAAGCCTGTGTCTTGGTATTGTTTAGGAAGGTTGCTGGCCTCTATTCCTCAGATTCTTGAGGTACAAGGGAAGTAAGACAAGTAACCCCAACACTATTACACAAAAGTCCAATAGGACAAGATAAGTGATTACAAAGTCATCTATTTAGGTCTCAGTGGGCAAATGAAAGATTACATAGGAATAATAATCTTAGGCAAAGATTCGTGATAAGAAATTACTTGCATATTGGGGAAAACATTAGGTGGATTACACAGAACAATTATGTAAAACAAGAGGAATCAAACTGGAGAAATAATGGAAATATTTCTTTATGTCCTGAGAATAGTAATTCCACATAATTTAATGATCAATAAGGAAAAAAATACATGGCATAAATGCCATAAATTTTCAGGTTTATTTTGCTTTACTTTGCCCTTTTTTTGGATGCTAGGATATGTATTTTTAATTTTGTTCTTTTCCCTACATTTTAAATATTTTATAAATTTTCTTAAGAGAACCTGTGTTTGGTCTAGAATATGAAAAATACATATTATACAAATGATAGATTAGGTTACATTGAAGACTTCTGAAGGCCATGTATGTGAGGGATATCAGAGAAATGGTACAGAGAAATTAGATATACTATCATGAGTTTAAATAATTAGAATAAAAAACTTGGATCTCTTCAAGTACACAAGTTATTATTGATACAAAATGATGAATCCTTTTGGGGGAAGAAATGCATGCATATGGTTGCTGAGAAAACAGCCTTCATCAAAACTACCCCTAACTGATATGCTTCTTTTTGGTGCCCAAGTCAAAAGATGGAAGTAATTCAGCAAATCCACACAGGAGCCATATCTAAATGACAAGCGTCTGATTCTAAAGCTTAAGTGCAGTTATTATGCAAAAATGACCTTTATGCTTTCAAATATGGTAATTCTATATAAATGACACTCCTATCCAGATTTAGTTATAAGTAAATATTTTCTAATGTAAACCCAAGCCCAAAATCAAACCAAGATATCCTTTCTATATTAAATTGCTCTATTGTTCTTTTTTTAAGCAGTTCTGCATATTTCAAAGAACCTTCTTTGTCCCCTTAATTTTGAGGAGAAAGAATACCTTCTTTAAGGCTGATTCAATTCCTCTGACAAAATTCTCCAGGCAGTTGCTTTACAGCCTTCTGAATTTAAGTGTTTCAGAGGAGAAGTCTGAGGCCAGCTATAGTTTTACTTATTTTGCCTAAATAAATCCATGGACATTGTCTTCTCCATAGTAAATATTGAAAGGATTTGTCTAAGAATGTAATAACTCTTTTAAGTTAGTTGGTTAATTTCTTTAAATCTGTCTATCTGGCTCCTACCCAGTTTTGGAAATACACTTTGAATTATTTGTGCCAGCATTCTTACCCTGACAGCTAGGTGGTTTTATTTTATCACTAAGTATGTTAATTGTAGGTTTTTCCTAAAGCATTTTATCAAACTAAGAACTTTTTTTTCTATACCAAATCACTAAGAGTTATCATCAATGGATGTTGAACTTTTTCAGTGTCTACTGAGATGATATGACTTTTCTTCTTTATCCCGTGAAATTCTGTGACACACATTATTTTTTTTCTAATGTAAACCATTCCTGCAATAAATTCATTTTTAATATATTCCTAGATTTACTTACTGATTTGTTTAGGAGTCTATTTATGTTTCTGAAGGATTTTAGTTTGTCATTTTTTTTTCTTGTAATGACCTCAAATTTTAGTACCTGGGTTGTTATGCTGTTCTTATGAAAAACAGTTGGGGAGAGTCCCCTTTTCTATTTTCTAAAGAAAAATTGGGCAGGGTTCCTATTATTTCTTCCTTAAATATCTGACTGAATTCACTCATGAAGCCATCCAGGCTTTTATTCTTCCTAGGAAGGTTTTTGATTACAAATACAATCCCTTTAATTAAAACAGCTTTTAAGATTTCTTCTTGTGTTAGTTTTGGGGTTTATGCTTTTGAAATTTGGGTTAAGAAAAAACATTCTCTACTTTCAACCACCTTATACTAAATTTGAGGAATATTGGAAAAAATCCATTCAAAAAATAATTGTCCAGGAAAAAAGGAGTATTATTTTGGGGGAGATAAGTTTTCTTTTTTTCAAATGATTCAAAAGTAAAATATGAGTAAATTTAGGTCCTGCCACCACAAATTCACTGTCCAGCACAAAGACAATGACGGTCTTGCTTGACTTCAACCTCCTTACATCACACCTGGAATGCTGTATTTATTTTAGGATGCCTCATATTAGGACAAACAACTACTAAGTTGGGAGAATGAAAATTCAAATCTATTATTGAGAGCAAAACAGAAAAAGTCAATCAGTGACATGGCCAGCATTCCAGATGAAGTAAACAGTATTGGAGACATTGGGTACATATCCTATCTTAAAAGCACAGTTGAAGTGATTGTTACCAATTTTCATTAACATAAGCAAGAAACTGGATTATCATGAAAATTTGGGCATCTAAGGCAGTGGGGTGTGGGGGAAGGCTGTAATGTACAATCTGCTTTGAGCGACCAATTAGAGGAATGCAAAGAACATATAAAAATATACTTGAGGAACACTACCAAAAACTAAGTAAGATTTTTACTTCAGAAGGGATGATCTAGAGGAAGCATTACATCTGGATTCAAATATCTGCATGACCATGAAGTAGAAGGAGGATCTAAAGTATTGTGTTAGGCACCAGCAAATGAACAGAACACTAATGATGATAAAGAGCACTTACATACTGTTACTCTGTGCCAGAGAGATCAGATCATTTAATTCTCAATATATGATATAGGTCCTTTTTTTTTGCTTTAAAGAATTTATTTATTTGACAGAGAGAGATCACAAGTAAGGAGAGAAGCAGGCAGAGAGAGAGAGAGGAGGAAGCAGGCTCCCTGCCGAGCAGAGAGCCCGATGAGGGGCTCGATCCCAGAACCCCGAGATCATGACCTGAGCCGAAGGCAGAGGCTTAAACCCACTGAGCCATCCAGGCGCCCGATATAGGTGCCTTATTAGATCACTTTGTGTTTGAGAAAAATGAAACAATTAATATTTAAGTAAATTATACCCGAGGACATAATTTCTCGTTAGTAGAGTTGAGATTTAAAAAGTGGTGTCCTGGAGACATCTCTTCAGATTATGAGACTGATGCTGCCTACTGCGATAAGAGGGCAGCTTCTGGAGACACCTCTTAATGGCTCTCAAGAAGTGACTGTAGAACACCTCTTCCCAATTCTATGCTTAGCAAGGTCATGTTGATAGCCTGAACTAAACATGAGGGAACTATTTATTCTGCAAATGTTTCCAAGTGCTACAAACCAACCCTTCCCCCATAACTTTAAAACAGTTAGGTTGTTAATCATGCACCTGCCTACCACTGATTCAATCTATATAAGCTGATCCAAATATTGTGCTCCTAAGTACTACATTACATAGGAATTACAAAGATCCTGAGGTAAGGAACAACTTTTTTTTAACAGCAAATTTGTATTACCAAAGTAAAGGATGTCTGAGCCGTCCCTGACACTGGGATATTCAGAGAGTAGACAACTATAATTTAGGGCTACAGCAGAGAATATTCAAACATCAGGCAGAATGTTTTGAATTTTTCATTCTAGAACTGCATGCATTTCTTTATATATTTCTTAGACATTAAGAGTCTAACACAATGGCGTAAATGTTAGAATTTAAATTAGAATATTCTCACTAAGAGATGTAAGATTTTAGTTGCTTAAATTTGAGCCAATATTAAGTTTAGTTTCACAAGCATCATTATTAAAAAATACATTTTTGAAAGTTGAGAAATAACTCTAAAATCCTTGAAGTTTCATTTCAACTCAGAGAGCTGACTCATAAACCAAATTAAACATTTCCTAAAAATGCCATCCAAAGTCTAGAAGGGTCATTTTATTTTGGGGGTACATATTTCAGGGCTGCATGACATTTTCTTAGAGTCTTGTTTTATGTTGTAAAATATTGCACTAAAATTGAAGTTAAGGTTAACAGACTTTAGAGCTCATTTTTTAAAAAAAGGAATATATGTCAATTTTGGCCTTTTATGCAAAATGAAAGTCTCCGAAGCACAGACATAATGTTGTTTAATAAAGGCTAATTTAAATTCATCATGTACTCAATGCTTTCACGGGAGGGGGTTTGGGGTAGAGGGGAGTTTAACAAAAAGTTTCTCCAATTAGGGTGAACTACAAAATGTTCTCTGATTAATTGCTTCACTGGTAAAATTCTGGTTTTGGCCAGTAGATGAACTCAGGTCACCTGTTAAAAACAGTCCCTTTTGATGGGTCCACCAGGGAGAAGTGCACTTCAATCTCACTCTTTCCTACTTGAAGTGTCTCTAGGTTAGCACATTGAACGTTATTTCACTGCTGACCTTGGCCATTTCGATTTGCAGGCAACTGACTGCAGTCATTAGCAGCCTCCTCACAAATCTGCTTTCTCCTTGTGCTTTCTAAGGATAAGTGTGTCTCTATTCATTATGTCACTTGTCATTTATTTTCTTGCACTGAATATATTATAAGAATCATACTTGGCAGGATCATAGATGAACTTTGTCATTTAAAAACTAGCTTTGGATTATCTGCAAACTTTCCAAAAGATCTTTTTTCGGATTTTCTTCTTAAGTTACTAAATGTTGTAAACAAGTTGATGCTGACAATTATGATTTTTTTTCTTTTTCTCAATATGAGCAGAGAGAAGTAGAAGGGGCACATGAAGAGGGAAAGGGAAGAAAAAGAAGAAAGGGAGGATATAACATATAAAATATATTTGCTAAGTATTATGCTGATTTAATATATTTTTCCTTTTTTATCTTCTTGGCAACTTATTTTTACTTTCTTAGTTCTATTCTTTGTCCCCCTACCCTTAATTTACAAGAAATATCAGTTATACATCAATAAACTCTACCTAATTAATGTAAACAATTTGCTGAGTTTGGAGATATATCACACACACACACACACACACAAGCACACACTCATGTTAACATCACCAAAATCAAGTAATAAATATATTTATCATCTTCAAAAGTTTCCTTGTGTTTGTTCTGTTAAACAGGGAGGTGGTGTATAAGAACAATGAACATGAGATCTACTGCTTTAACAAATTTTTAAGCTCAGTGTACCTTCTTGCTCAATACAGGTACTATTATGATATACAGATCTCTGAAATTTACTCATCTTGTATAAATTTATACCCATCTTCCTGAATTCCCCTAGTAAGCACCAATCATCTATTGTCCATTGTCTACTTCCATGCATTTAACAATTTCCAATGCCTCATTAAAGAGGAATTATTCATAATCATTCATCCCACTGTAACTTACTTCACTTTTTATTAGGTCTTCTGGGTTTCACGAGGGCAGAACTTAGTCTAAAACATGAAATGCTGGACTTGCAAACCGACTGTAAACAAGACCTGCATAGTCTTGTTTCCCTCAACACTTCTCGTTATGGATTTTACCAGTCCTCGTCCAATGGAGCTTCAACAATATTGGAGGATTTGAAGTAAGTCTTTTTTAGTCACTTCCGTTGGTTGTTTTTCATTTTTATTTATTACCAATATGTAAAATTCCACTATTGAATTTCTCTCTCCTTTTATCTTGCACCCAAATTTTATAGCTGTTTTATGGTACCCAGCTACTTGGCCTTTCATTTCCTTTGCTGGAATTGTGCCATTTTATAGATTTCCACCCCTGGGTGAATCTAGGATTCAAGAAGCCTTTTATCTCTTATTCACATCCCACAGTATTCTCTAACATTTATTTTCAAATTGGTTTTCCATGTCAGTAAACAAAACACGGAGATGACAATTTGAGGAACAAATTAAAAAGACAAGCAACAATCCATTTTTAGTTTCTAGAGATATTTTGTGCTGAAGTCACAGGCTTCCATTATTCAAGACAAATTAAGATTTATAAAATTGCATTCCATCTAAATGTATGGACATAACGTTGGCAACTGTGGATTTATGAAATAAAAGAGATGCATTTTCCTTTGGCTCATAGCAAGGCTGTTCAAATGATAATAAACTGGAATTATCATTTTAAAAGATCTCTTATTTTCCTGTAAAATGACAGCAACTACTTAAAAAAATTTTTACTGAGAATTTTTTTTTACCTAATGAAGGTAACTCTTCTTTTATGTTATAAAATGGACTGATTTTTAAGTATCTTTTCATATTTTTATATCAAGGTGTATTACATGGATTCATAATTTCAAAATTATAAAGACTATTATTTCTCTTAAAAACCTTAAGCACAGAGTTTAACAGGATTTCTCCAAAGTTTAATTTTGACTTAGTGGTTGGTTTCAAAATTAAATCTCAACACTGAGCAACTTTTAAATTTAATTGGTTTCTTTCTTAGCTTTCAGTCTATACCACATCATCAAATGGTCTCACTTCGTGCAAAAATATGAAATTATTTTTACTGTAAAAAGATAACTGTAAAACTTGGCTCACAGCTTCTTTTTCATGATTTTCCTACCTTTGAGGCAGTATGTAAACAAATTCATGCATAACTGTCCTGCTTCCTATACAGAGCCCTATTTCTTCTTATTTAGAAGCCTGCTTTTTACTAAAGGTGGCATTAAGACAGTAAGTACTCCTTGATACTGTATCATAGAAAAAAAATCTTATTTCTTTCCACTATGTTTTATAAACTTTCATACTGAAGTCTTTAAATGATAATCTTTGGATAAATTAAGTCTGTGTTCTTGTTAATGACCATACCCAAACTCAACAGTGGGGTAGCCTCTTGGATACCAAAAATTTGAGCCAAATATATTCTAGGACACTAAGTTCTGGATCAATTTTAAGCTGATCCAATAGTCCATCAGTGCTGGATTCTGATGAAATTTCCATCAGCTGGAACCTTAACATTTTTTATTATTTGCATCTTTTCCTCATTCCTTTCTCTCCCACCTTGACACTACTAAATTGTTTTAGCAAACATATGTTTTGCCCTATTAAATTTTATTGCTGATTTCTGACTCATTCTTTTAGCACACTGCCAAGATATTTTTGGATCCTGATTTTATCAGAATCTAAAATATAATCATTTTCCTTCCCAGTCTCCCAAACTTATCATTCACCTCCGGAATTCCTTCTCATTCCAGACATTGTATAGCCATACTCATCAACATTTATGGCAATTCTAAAACCACAACACCCCTTCTGAAATATCTTTCACTGCTCATCCAAAAATATATTGTGTTTTCCCAATTTCAAGATATTAGGGTAAATGTCTTAAAATGTGCTAAAATATATACAGATATTTATTTATATACATATATATATAAAATCTGAAATTTTGATACTCTTTTCTAACCCACTTATGCCATAATTCCTTTTATGTACCACTGAAAATATGTAATCAGGTTTTTTATTTTTACCTGTGACTATGTCAGAAGGAAGATTTTTTTTATAGGAATATACTAATTGTTTTCTTTCTAAAAGTTAAGTTTCAATTATTCGAATAAAAGGATATAATTATTTCAATTACTAATAACATTTTGTGTAATTACTATGGTCTCTGTAATTTATAAATGCTTAAATTTTAATTTATAACAAGTTCCTGAGTAGGTTTTAAAATACAGAGAAGCTCAAGGTATGTTGTTGTTGTTTTAATCTATGGAGTAGGGGAGACAGAAGCAGAAATATAAATTCTTATTGGTTTTGCATGTTCATTTTTATTTCAGAATCGATGTATTTTAGATTCTGCCTCCTCCCTCCATTCTGCCTATAGTTTGCTGGATTTTACTCATCTCCACAACCTAACTGGGGCTTAAAACCACATCACAGATCTCCTATAGAGTTCATACTCACCTAAGCAGTCTCTTCTGAGATTCTTCTCTAGGCTTTTAATGTCTATGTACTCCTTGCTCCCAGTTAGCAGGAAATAATGTCATTGATTGGGATCCACCGCCCCTCCTTGTTTTCTTAGTAGACACACAATCCTTTTTTTTTTTTTTTTTTTAACAGAATATATTTTTGAGAGCACATTTAGGTTTACAACAATGAGCAGAAAGTAGAGTTTCCATATACACTCCCCCAGCCCTGGCTTACAGTTTCCCTTATTATTAACATCCTGAATTAGTGCAATACATTGTTTACTATCCATAGACCAATACTGATACATTATTATCTACCAAATTAGTTTATATTAGGATTCCTACTTTGTGTTGTACAGTTATGGGTTTTGATAAATGCATAATACCATGTCTTCACCACTAGACTATTATATAGAATAATTTTAGTGTCCTAAAAATGTTTTTGTCCACCCTCTCTCCTGGCAACCACTGAACTTTTACTATCTCTATAGTTTTGCCTTTTCCAGATTGTTCTGTAGTTGGAATCATACAGTATGCAGTCTTTTCAGATAACTTTGTAGTAAAGGGCATTAAAGTTCTTCCATGTCTTTTTATGGCTTGATAGCTCATTTCTTTCTACCAATGAGTAATATTCCATTGTATGATATAACTGACTTATGTATTCGCCTATTGAAGAACATCATGGTTACTTCTAAGTCTTGGCAATTATGAATAAGGCTGCTATAAACATTCATGTGTAGATTTTTGAATGCACATGTTTTCAACTCATCTGGATAAACACCTAGTTGCTATGTATTAATGGTAAGACTGTGTTTAACTTTGTAAGAAACTGCCTAATTGTCTTCTAAGGTAGCTTACCATTTTTTATTCCCACCAGCAATTAATAACAAATCCTATTCTCCACATCCCCACTAGCATTTGATGTTAGAGATTAGGATTTTAGCCATTCTAGTAAGAGTTTGGTGATATCTTTTTTTTAAAATATTTTTTTAAAGATTTTATTTATTTATTTGAGAGAGAGAGTGAGAGAGAGCATGAGAGCAGAGAAGGTCAGAAGGAGAAGCAGACTCCCCATGGAGTTGGGAGCCCGATGCGGGACTCGATCCCAGGACTCCGGAACCGTGACCTGAGCCGAAGGCAGTTGCTTAACCAACTGAGCCACCCAGGTGCCTGAGTTTGGTGATATCTTAATGCTATTTTAATTTGCAATTTCCTAATGACATGATGTTGAACATCTTTTCATATGTTTATTTGCTGTCTATCTTCTTTGGTCAACTGCCTGTTTAGATCTTCACCTTTTAAAATTGGTTAATTTATTTTCTTACAGACTTACAAATAGTTTCAAAGTACAAATTTAAGGCAAAATCCTTTCTAAAGCACACTCCTATCAATAGTCCTTCTCTGTTCTTCTTGGAAATGCACTTTCAATTCTATATATTCTATTAAAATGTATTAACAACTGCAATTATTTGCTTACACATTTGTCTCCTCCGTAGATGATGATGAAGTCTATCAGAAGAGAATCATATCTGTATTCCCAGCCAGGTGCATTTGCAGGTACAGTAGAAGCATTCAAGATATGATTTTGAGTGGATATCGTTACTGAATTCAGCTACAGCAGACTCTAAAGCAAGTGCCTAAGACACCGTCTCGGACATATGGTAAAATTCCTTGTTTCAAAAACAGAAAGTAATGATTGATGGTTTTTGCAGGAAGAAGAAAACATCTGACCCAACTATCAGATGTTTTAAAAAACTTTTGATTCTTTATTTCTACCTCATCCTCTGATTTCCTAACATTAAGACCTGGGAGTTAGACTTTGGCTATACCATTTGAAAATGAAAAATCATTTCCTTTAATCTGAGCCTTTACTAAGGATCAGGAAAAAGGAAGTTTTAAGCACGTATTGATCAGTTCCACCTAGTCAGTAATTGATTCTAATGAGAGGATATGAAGAAAGTGGTGGAATCATTTTGACCTTCTTAAGTAGATCCAATTCAAGAAACAAAGCACTATCATTATCATTATTGTTTAATTCAGATAGATTTCTAGATATAATTTTGGAAAGTGGTAAAATAAAGATGAATTTAGTAATATTCGGTACAATTGAGAATGTGCATACATTTTCTGGCTCAGAATTCACTCTAGGCATTCACTGTATGTTAACTTTCATACAAGCCCACAAGTAACCATATATATCTTTTATTTTATTTTTTTCAGTAATCCAAAACGCATTGTTTATGCACCACACCCAGTGCTCCGAGTAATTCATGCCCTCCTTAATACCCATCACCAGGCTCACCCAACCCCCCACACCCCTCCCCTCTAAAACCCTCAGTTTGTTTCTCAGAGTCCACAGTATCTCATGGTTTGTCTCTCCCACTGATTTCCCCCAACTCACTTCTCCTCTCCATCTCCCAGTGTCCTCTGTGTTATTCGTTATGCTCCACAAGTAAGTGAAACCATATGATAACTGACTCTGCTTGACTTACTTCACTCAGCATAATCTCTTCCAGTCCTATCCATGTTGATACAAAAGTTGGGTATTCATCCTTTCTAATGGAGGCATAATACTCCATATATATCATTTTTAATTGAAAAATACAAGAAATAATACAAACAACAACCAATATATTTATATGACAGAATGTTGTACACCAGAGGAAGGGAGGGAAGGAGGGAGGAAGAGAAGGAAAGAAAGAAGGAAGGAAAGGAGGTAGGGAGGGAGGGAGGACACATCAATAAGAATAGATCTCAAAAACAATGTTAGGTAAAAATTCAAGTTGCAAAATTAAAAGTACACAATGATAAAATTTTTGTAAATTAGCAGTCAATATAGTTTACCTATATATGAATATGTTCTAAAATTGTTAGTAATATGATGCTAATTAATATGTTACTAAAAATTGACCAGGAAGATATAGACTATATTCAAACTAGCATGCCTATGTGAAAATGTGATTGAGGAACATCTAAAAGAAAACCTTATCTCTAATTTCTGTGTTTAAAAAATTTAAACATTTTTAAAATGTTCTGAATTCCCAATTATCAATATTTTTACAAGAATAGATATTGTTATATCTCTATGTTTAATTATAACTTTTGTTTTAAATACAAACAAAAATTTTAGGGAGAATTCATTTTCCTCTATACTCCATTTCATAGGCTGTAAAACTGGTTTAAGAAACAGAATTATCACACTAGTTGGAAGCACCTCAGTGAAGAGTAGCCATGAAAGTTGTGGAGACCAGTCCAAAGAAAGGAAATAGTAGCTAGCTGCCAAGAAGAAGACAGCCCACGTCACACCAGAGAGGACAAGATATGCTAGCATGTGTCTTATTATGTATGGGACCTTGGACAAGGTCTTTCTCTCCTTCTGTAAAATGATGGGTTTAAATATATGTATCTATTCTATATCTTCCATCTTTAGAATATAATGGTCCTCTGAATATGTTCTACATGTTTTACCAATCTTCTCCATTCTTTTCTTTTTTAATTTTGATAATATAAGAAAAAGAAGAAAAACTATTATGATTTAAATCACTGATTGCTACTCAAAAGCCATCCCCTTTTTCTTTCTCCAGGGTAAGCCATCATCCAATAATGGCCAATGAGATGTGAAGGAGTATCTGTTGGGATAAAGGAGCTTCTGAAAGGATCTCCCAAGATACGAACCTTCCTACAGCGGATGCCATTATATGACACATAGTTCTTGGAGTTATATAGCAGAGCCATTTTATGACTATGCAGTGGCAAGCTGGAGTATAAAATGTTAGCTCACTAACATGGTCTGTGTTCAGTCACTGCAAGTTTATGAAATGAAGTCGTCAGTTGGCTTTTTTCCTTGATTTATTGTTTTTCTTTTACTTGCATCTTAATGGTTCTACATATGTTCTCTTAGTTCTCTCCATTGAAGCACACTACTTTCCACCATAAATGTTTACTCAAATTGACCTATATTTTGATTATGTCTCCCTATGACTAGATGTTTGAGGCCAGGAAACTAAAATAAACAGCCTAGTACTGGTTTTTTGTTTTTTTTTTAATATTAAAGAAATAGGACCTACCTCACACTATTTGAAACTCAGGTCAAGAGAAAAATTGAATTATTTTTGGTAATCCTTACTACAAAACAGATTCTCAATACAGATTAAGTACCCCTATCTTTGTAACACAGTGAAAGGGAAAGATATGAAAAGTTAGCTCTTGGTCGTAGATCAAGACAACTGTGGACATTACCAGTAACAGGTTGATTGTGGTCTGAGTGGGCAGAAACAAAAGGAAAATAAACAACAACAAGCAATAATAGAGATTCTAGAGCTACCATCTTTCTCAAAGAGAAAGGTTAAGCAGTCAATGTTGCTCCCATGCCATGACCCTCAATTCTATGAAATTTAAAGTACACCAATTATGTACATTTTCTTTGACCCCACTAGTTAGCTGTCATAAACCAGACAATTTAAACTGAGTCTCCCTTCCCATTCATAAAATATGGATAGCAATAATTGTATCAGAGGATTAATCAAAAATAAGATTAGAGAGAGAAACAGAGTGAGCATCTAGAACGACTAGTATATTATAGGCACCCAATAGTATTCTCAGTTTCCTTATTACATTTGTTTTTTATTCATGCATAAACTTTTTACTTTCTAGTCCTCTGAGCTTGGTGAGGGACTGCAGAAGAAAATGAGAAATAATAAGCATAATTTTATACACACACATACATACACTAGATTTGAGAAGTAAAGTAATTTTTTGGAATTCCTCCAATCACCACACATATTGGCACCTTCATACAGCAGACATCACCTTACACACACAAGCTAAGACGAAACAAGCTACAGTCCCTGAGCACAAGAAACCTAGGGTAGCTTCAAAATCCGGAAAAAAATGTCAATCTCTTGTCAATTTTCTCACTCTTTGCTTTCCTTACCATACACCCTTTCTCCCTATAGGCATCTCTACTATAAAAAAAAAAGACTCAGATAAGATATGATGCAGTTCCTTTGCTTACCAATATCTACCTATGTAAATGCATCCAATTTTTCTATCTCTACTACCATAAGGCATTCCCTGATCCTTTCACTTAAAAACAGCATCTCTCCAGTCTGACACCCAGTGTACTTTACTCATGACGCTTAAAAAAAAAAAAAAGTACTTTTCTAGATATTACTATGTATTAACATTATTTTGACATATTTTTCTTTCCCTGAAAAATATCACTTTTGAGCTTTACCATATATGGCCTGAATTGTACACTACTGGAAATTCAGCATGTATGTGTGAAAACGTGAATGCATATGCAGAAACTTGATGATAGAAACTATATTGCATTGAGGAAGTTCAAGGGACTGTGCCAGGTGCTTAAATATCTTGTGCAATGTATTATTCAGAAGATATATCCAAAACATTATATTCATTTTATAGAAGAGGAAATAAAGTCACATAACTTATTAGCAAGAAATTCAGAATAGACACTCAGAAAACTCAGTAAGGATAAGCAGTTTGCCTACAGTCACACAGCTAGAACAGGAATTTGTCATTTGAATATTTCTCTTGGAAGTTACCAGATAATCCAATTTAAGTCATTTTACTTTAATGAAATTTATTGGCTCATTAGACTAAAATGTTGGGAGGTCAATCTTGGGAATGATTTGATAAAAGTTTCATGGTATGAGCTCGGACTTATTTTTCAAAAACTACCTTAACTGTCACATCCTCTGTTTAAAGACTTCTTCATCAGGATGGCTGTCTTGTGATAGCATATAGTTGCTGATATTCAGACCTCCCCTCTACATTCCACATCATCCAGAGCTGAATGCACTGACTATTAGGAAGCCTTCTTATAATTTATGGAATAACAAGTTAGAAGCTTCCCTAGAAGTCCCAAAAAATCTCTCTCCTTATCCAACCTGGGATAACTACCCATATTTGTTAACATCCAAGATGGCCTAGACCTCTGGCAAGAGAGAAGGCCCAACCCCATCCATTCACTAGCAGAAATTAGGCAAGAATAGATCTTCTGGAAAGAAAATTAGGGTACATTTTGTGGAAAAGGCCGCTGAGAAGCAGGGATTGGATGTGACATCAAAGCTGGTATTCTTTAAAATTAGCCTCTGAGGCTCCAGCCTCTGTCGTAAGAGAAAAGATCATTTCTCTTTTGGCTACCTCAACCACTATGTGGGAATTTTCAGAGCCTTTAGCAGTAGATAGATGTACAAATACTGTTTCCAGACTTTTCTCTTTTCCAAAACCCTGCCCTTTCTCCCTAGGGCATATTGCCTGTTCTTTTCAGCCAAGCCATCCTTCAGCAATTGGGGCCGCATGAGTGCAGCTCAAATGTAATGCCAAACAAATCAAAAGAATAGCTGTCAGGCCTTCACCGGAAACAATATTAGCCTTGTCTATTTATATTGAGAGCAGGATGGAAGTGACACAAATAAAATGTAATGGGATAAAATGTATTGCTCAATGTACAGTAACAAGGAACTATTGGTTGACAATTTTTTTTCTCTCCTCACTACATTTCAATATGTTTTTCTCTAGGATTTCCACATAGTGTTAATCATGTGCTTCCATCAATCCTGAACACATAGTAGAGACACAATAAATGTATTTTTAGGAGTGAAAAAATGAGTGGATTAATTAAATCAGGCTCAATAAACCAGTTATAGAATGTACACTAAGAAATGCAGAATCTGGAAGTTAGAAAATAATCTTGGCCTAAAAGCCATCTGATCTACCTCTTTTCCCCGAAAATGAATCTTTTCCACTGAGTTCCTGATGTGTAGTTATTTTGATACTAGTACAATATCTCTGGGAAGAAAATTCAGTATCCCATGGATCACTTAATTCCAAAGACATTAAATGACAATATCTGAGAGTTTCTGATATTGAAGTACAATATGGCCCTTGCAGCTTCCTCCCATTGAACCCATCCATGATGATTTATAGGAATTTGAAAAGTATTATGGTTATATCAACCAATACTGTCGCCTTTGGATCTATGTCTATATGACAAGAGAATTATTAACACATAATATAGTTTCAAATAAAAGCATATGGTGCCTTTAAATCTACAATTTTATTTTCCTTAGCACCATTCTCTTCTCTCCCAATCAACTGTATTTTCAAAATTAGAAAAAAAAAACAGATGAAAGTAAAGGGGAATTGATAAGCATTTGGGAGTATCTAATATGTCCATGGTACTGCTTTGCATTTCACATACTCCATCTCTTTATCTTTGCAATGTTAGCACCAACTAGGTATTGCTAATTAATTTAATTCTCAGAGGAAATAGGTGTAGTAAATTTAAGTAATGTGCTTAAGGTCACACAGCAGGTAAATTATGGAGCTGGCACTTGAACCTATCTGGAACTTGTGTCTATCTAGCTAGAAAGTCCATGCCTTATACCTATATTCACTGCCTTCCAGCTATGTTTATCATTTCTTTCCTAAACTTCATCGGGAAAAAAAAAATCCAGAGATATTCTTGGCAAAAGACTCATTTGATAAAACACACATGCCATTGCTTCTTCTCTAACATTTAACATTTGTGATACTGTTTGCCGAATGAAGAAAAATGCTAAGACTCCAGACCAACTGTTTACTGAGCAGATTATTCCTGATGGCCTTCTGCTTAAAAGTTTAAAATTAAAAATAGAACTCTATTCACTATTTGCCCCTGCCAAACTGTGTGGGAGCAGCAGCACAGGCTGCAGGGCAAGGCTCCCGAAGCTTGAAGCTCAGCAATACATCTTCCCTTGCCCCCAGTGATAATATCCTCTCTCTTTTTCTTTCAGAACAGAAAATAGTAACTAATAGCTTTAATAGCTGCCACTTTCATCACTGTAACTGCAAATAAACTCAGTTTTTCTTCCATCCTTCAGAATCTAGAGACCACGAATGACCACCTATGGCTGTATGGAGTCCTGGAACTGCTGCTTTGAGGGAATTACCGCAGTACTTCCCCAAATATGTCTCACCACAAAAATGATAAATAGTGGCAAAGAAGCAAGAATACGATCTTGGGAGACTGTAAATATGTCCCTCAGTTCTCTGAATGTACTTTGGGTTTCTTACCTCGAGGGAATGTGGCTGTAGTTGTCTTATGTACTGGGAGTAAATGAGAGTGTTCTTTTCTCTTCTAACAAAACTTGTAGAGTGGAGGGATTTTGCCTGGGGAAGAAGTAGAATAAAATAAAATATTTGTTTGTCTTGATCTATTTAGCCAGGGAGAAATGTATATGTTGCTGAAGACACTGTTAGTGATTCTGCAGTCAAATGTGTGTGTTTTATGAGCAGCAGGTCACATTGGAAGGAGTACTAGAATTGGGGGAAGCAGGCCTGGGTTTAATCTCCCTCCTTGCCACTTGCTGGCTGTGTGATCCAAGGAATGTAATGAAAGTTCTCTGAACCTTATTTTTTCCAACTGTAAGATAGGGCAGTATTAGCCTACCCTGCAGAATTCCCATGGGGATACAGTCACCATATCTGGCAAATAAAAACACAGAGCTCCTAGTGAAATTTGAATTTCAGATAAACAGCATTTAAGTATGTCTCAATATTGCATGAGATATACTTACACTAAAAATGATCTGTTATTTATCTGAGGTTCAAATTTAAATGGGTGTCCTATTTTTTATCTGGCAATAAAATGCTTGACACAGATTTGTTGCTGAACAGAATTTATTTCCTTCTCTACCTCCTACATTTTAGTTCCATGCTCCACCCAAGGACTCATTTTTTAACTGCCAAATGAGTCAAAATTTAATTTTTTTCAAGCCATACATTAGGAGAGCATTATATTTTTTCTTTGGTGAGCACCATCTAGGAATTAGAAAAGGAATTTCTGATTCTTGTCATCAAAGATTCAAGGTATCAAGATTGAATCTCTTTTAATAACTAGGGTAGGAATTAAACCAGTCTGTCAACTAGAAAATATAGATTCAAATACTTGAGTTTATGCCACATCATTTTCCGTAGACATAGATATTTAATGTCATACTTCATCTGATCAAACAAAAAGGAAGTAATAGCAAAAGATAATTCTCCATTTCATAGGTGGAGAAATTAAGGCACTGACTGATTTAATGAATGATTTACTCTCCAAAATACAGCTAATCAGAAGATAGAAAGAAAATAAAATTAAAAGTCAATTCCCTGGATTCTAACAAAGTTTTATTTTTGTATTTGACTTCACAAAATGCAGAGAGGAGGAAATACAGCAGAATACATAGAAGTATTTGAAATACTTCAGAAAAAAAGAAAACAATATAACTGAAAATACTGCTATTATGTAGAACCCAAGTATGCCATAATTAAGTCTACTTTCCAACATTCTAGTATTAAAATGAAGAGCTAGTAAGCCACACTTAAGCAACATTTAAATTATATTAATGTACACAAAGGTTGGAAGTATGAAATATAGTTCTAATTTTCACTTTATAGTTGAGGTAAGTCTAGCCTTCTCTCATTGTGTTATTGAATTTAATTAAAAATATTTTCTCTGCTACTAAAAGTAGCCATTTCTTCTTTTAAAAGATAATTATTGGAAACATATACCTTTATTTTTAATGTTTACCTACTAAATGTAACATATATTACAGTAAGTGTATACTTGTTTTACCTACTACCCATAAGCAAGGTTATTTTAAACTATCTTAGGACTATTGTAAAAAAAGAATATCTAGAATTCTTAGTGGCCCTTAGATTTCAAGACACATATGTTCTAAAGCCCAAGGTGAGCAGAAAAAGAAATAAAGAGCAGAACAGAAAGAGATGACATAGAGACTAAAAGAAAAAAAAAAGTCAATGAAACCAGAAACTCATTCTTTGAAAAGATAAATAAAATTAACAAACCTTTAGCCTGACTCATCAAGAATTCCAATAAATAAAATCAAAGAATGAGAGAGGAGAAATAACACTGATGTCACAGAAACACAAAAAAATTATAAGAGAATACTATGAAAAAATATATGCCAACAAACTGGGAACCCAGAAGACATGGCCAAATCCCTAGAAACATACACTCTTCCAAAATTGAACTAGAAAGAAACAGAAAACCTGAATTGACCAATTACAAGAAACAAAACTGAATCAGTAATCAAAAAAACTATCAAAAATAAAAGTCCAGAACCAGATAGATTCATAAGTGAAGTCTACCAGACATTTAAATAAGAGTTAATACCTATTCCCTTCAAATTATTCCAAAAGTGAGAAGAGAAAGAAAAGCTTCCAAATACATTCTATGAGGCCAGGATTACCCTGATAAGAACACCAGAAAAAGACACCACAAAACAAAACAAAAACAAAAATAAAACATACAGGCTAATATCTCTGATGAATACAGATGCAAAAATCTTCAACAAAATATTAGCAAACAACATACAAAAAATACATTAAAAAGATCGTTCACCATGATCAGGTGGGATTTATTCCTGGGATGATTCAATATTTACAAATCAATCAACAGCATACACCACAACAGCAAAATGAAAGATAAAAATCATACAATCATGTCAATTGCAGGAAAAAAAAAACATTTGAAGATTCAACACCCAGTCATGATGAAAAAAATCTCAATAAAATGCATTAGATGGAACATACCTCAATATAATGAAGGACATATATGAAAAATATAGTTAACATCATCCTCAATGGTGGAAAACTGTGATCTTTCCCTCTAAGATCAGGAAAAAGACAAAGATGTCCACTCTCATCACTTTATTCAACGTAATACTAGAAGTCCTAGCCATAGCAATCAGACAAGATAAAGAAATGAGACATTAATATTGGTAAAGAAATTAAACTATCACTATTTGTGGAAACATGACGCTACACAGAGAAAGTCCTAAAGATTCCACAAAAACTATTAGAATAAACCAATTCAGTGAAGTGGCAGGATATACAATTAATACCCAGAAATTGGTAGAATTTCTATATATTGACAATGAAGTCACAAAGAGAAATTAGACCACCATCACCAATTTTAAGTACCCAAAAGGAACAAAATACCTAGGAATAAACTTAACCAGAGAGATGAAAGACCTATATTCTGAAAACTATAAAACAGTGATTAAAGAAACTGAAGATGAAACAAATGTAAATGTATTTCAGGCTTATGTATTAGAAGAATGAATACTGTCAAAATGTCCATATTATCCAAAGCCATGTACAGATTCAACACAATCCCTATCAAAATACCAAAAGCATTTTTCACCAAACTAGAACAATACTAACATTTATATGGAATCAAAGAAGACCTCAAATAGCCAAAGCAATCCTGAGAAAGAAGACCAAATCTGCAGGTATCATAATTCCAGATTTCAAGACATAATACAAAGCTGTAGTAATCAAAACAGTACAGTACTGATGAACAGAGACACATAGATTAATAGAACAGAACAGAAAACCCATAAACTCAATTGTGTGGTCAATTAATCTATGAAAAGGAAGCAAAAATACACAATAGGGAAAAGACAGTCTTTTCAATAAATTGTGCTGAGAAAACTGGAGAGCTACATGTAAAAGAATGAAATTGGGACACTTTCCAACACCATACACAAAAATAAACTCAAAAACAATTAAAGACCTAAATGTGTGGCCTAAAACCATCAAAGTCCTAGACGAGAACACAGGCATAATTTCTCTGACATCAGCCACAGCAACATTTTTCTAGCTGTCTCCTATTGTCGCTTCCATTTGGCGAATGGGAGAAGAATTAGGCACAAACAAGTCAGCTACAAGAGATTGGGAGCAGGGGACAACAGTCGAAAAGACTGCTGCCCCGAGTAACTCCACAGTCTCACTTTTATTAGATAGAAACAATAGCCAACAGAGGAATCGATGAAGGTCAAACATTAGTCACATGTCTTCTGGACAAACCAGGAGGAGGATAAAGTTTATAGTCAACCAAGTACATTCAAAGGACTCATCTAAATAGCAAGGGGCGCTTCTTGGAAGAGAAAGGAGCCATAACGAAAAAGGGAAGCAGGCGGTATTTCGTTCCACCCTGAGCTGACTGGGCGTTCCCAGGTGCTCGGCTTCCCTGAACCAGGCGGTGTTCCGTCCTGGGCGGGCCGGGCATTCCCAGCTGCCCAGCTTCTGTGAAGGGGTGGCGTTCCGCCCTGAGCGAGCCAGGCATCCCCAGCTGCCCAGCTTCACAGTCGTATATCGTCCTTTTCCCCAAAGACCTGTTGCCAGTATATATTTTTCATTAAAGGCCATATCTAAATGTGCTTGGTAACTAGTAAAATCCTCCAGAGGTTATAGTTTAAGTAACACATTGTTCCGAGGGGCAGAAGCATCCTATGGCAAAGAAAACAAAAGCAACAATAAACTACTGGGACTATGTCAAAAAAAAAAAAAAATATATATATATATATATGTGTGCTCCAAAGCAAGCACATGACTGTGTCAAAATAAAAAGCTTTTGCACAACAAGGGAAACCATTAACAAAACAAAAAGACAACCTACTGAATGGGAGAAGGTATTTTCAAATGATATATTCAATAAGAGATTAATATTCAAAATATATCAAGAACTCATATAACTCAACACCAAAATAATCAACACTCCAAGTAAAAAATGGGCAGAGGACGTGAGTAGATATTTTTTTCCCCAAAAAGACATACAGATGACCAAAGGAGTATGAAAAGATGTTCGACATCATTATCAGGGAAATCCAAATCAAAAACACAACGAGGCATCCTCTCACACCTCTTAGAATGACTACAATCAAGAAGACAAGAAACAGGAGATGATGATGTTGAAAAAATGGAATTCCTGTGCACTGTTGGTGGGGCTGTCATACATGTCATACATGTAAAATGTATAGCTATAGAAAACAGTATGGAGATTCCTAAAAAAATTGAAAATAGAAATAACATATGATCCAATAATTCCCCTATTGGGTATTTACCCGAGAAAATAATATTAACTAAAAAAGATACATGCATCCCTAGGTTTACTGCAGTATTATTTACAATAGCCAAAACATGCACGCAATCTAAGTATCTAATGAACAGATGAGTGGATAAAGAAATGTGGTATATATACACACAATGGAATATTATATAGCCATAAAAAAGGATGAGCTCGTGTCATTTAAGATGGACGCTCCTAAAGGGTGTATGCTAAGTGAAATAGGTCAGACTAAGAAAGACAAATACCATATGATTCCACTTATGAGTGGAATCTTAAAAAATGAGTAAACAAAAAGCAGAATGAGGACTATGACTACAGAGAACAAACTGATGGCTGCAAAGGGGGATGCAGATGCGGATGCAGACAGGCTTCCAGATATGAAATGAGTAAGTCACAGAATGAAAAACAGAGCATAAGGAATACAGTCAATGATACTGTAATAGCAATGCAAAGGGACATATGGTAGCTATACTTGTGATGAACACAGCATAATACTTAAATTTGTCAAACTGCTAAGTTGCACACCTGAAAAGGGTGTGTGTCAACAATACTCAAAAAAAGGTAAGCATTTCCTGTATTTGATATGGAACTTGGTATGTGTCCTGGTTTGTATTCCATTTAATTTATTTTCATTTTTCCAAATCCAAAATAAAGACTACTTTATTCTGGCAGTGGATTTGTTTATTGTAAACTTTAAAAAAAGATGAGAAAGATGGAAATAGCTTTTAAGTGGCTTATAATTAGTTTTATGTTCAAGAAAAACTGAATAAAACTAAACATATAAATAAGATTTTATATATAGTGACCAACTCTATATTGCAAAACTGAACATTGCTAAGAGAATAGACCTTAAAAGTGCTCATCACAAGAAAAAAAATTGTAACTATGTATGGGAAGAAATATTAACTAGACTTACTGTGGTGATCATTTGACAATATACACTAGTATCAGATCATTATAATGTACACTAGAAACTGAAAAAATGTTCATGTAACTTCAATTGAAAAAAAAAAAAAAGATTGTGAGGGAACTTATCTTACATTGGAATTGGCATCACAAACTAGGATATTGGTTATGTTTTTCCAGGTATCTGCAATTGTGCTTTTTAGCATTTTGGACAATTCTCTGTAGTCCAGGTCTTTTTAAGGAAATGGGATAGTCAGTGGTATTCTATCAATGCCAAGTAATTGTTTTCATGTTTCCTTTTTTTCCAATCTAAATATTTCACGTTTCTATTTTTCTAAAGGCAGTGTGAGGTCCACAGGAGGAAGTCTTGGCTGTTATCTTGACTTATAGATATGATGATAAAAGTTTAGGCTCACAGCTTGTTGCCCACTCCTCTGATAGAGTGCAGCCTATAGCAATGTTCAAAGACAGGTTATCCATAGCTGAATGTAGTTTGATTTTAGTAGTAAACACAGCCTACAGTTTGAACATATTGAATTTAGGTTCAAGCTGCACAGAATAGACAAGTAAGACTATTCCAATAAATAACATGCTCTCCAATTAACTCTGTGCCTAAGACCTTTGTTTCCACCCCACCCCACCCCCGCAATCCTTAGGAAGTTAAACTCCAAATATAAATGGTCGATATACACTACAAACATATTGATGAAATATTTAGCCTGGATGCAAATGGGTTATGACATTAATTCATCCAGAAAATAGCATTCTTGAATGTTCCATACCTGGCAGACACTACTGTAAGGGCAAAGTCTCCAACCTTTCTCAGGTTGATGATCTAAGAAAATAGGTAACAATCATGCAAATTACAAATAATGAAGCAGATTATACTGGGTAAGTGCAGGACACTATGAAATAACATAGGTAAGTATTAGGTAAGGGTACTCTGATGAATTAATATTTAACCTGAGACTCTAAAAAAATAAGGAATGAGCCAAGCAGAATAGAAGGAAGACAACTCTTGTCAGAGGACCCTGAGGCCCTGGGCCCTGGGTGTGGTGCTGAACAAGAGGAGGCAAGATCTTAGTGAACCACATAGGCCATTAAACTGAACCTCTAGAAAGTCAGTAGCAGGAGGACAACAGATTGATTTAGAGTTCCTCTCTTTATGTGGATTAAGAATATACCAAAGTTGGCAAGAATAGAGGCAGAAGAACCAAAAAAGACACTTACTGGAACTGTATAATGGCAGTGGAGATGGAGAGGAATGGGTTGTTTGGAACACATCTGCATTTTCTAAATGGATAAGTTTGTAGCATAAATATTCTTTGATTAAACTTGGAGAAGCTTAAAAATCACACTGACAACCAAAAATGTTACAGAAACCCTCCAAGATGAACGACATTAAGAGATGAAATTAATATTCTATCCCCTGCAAAGGCATCATGGAACCACAACCTTCCATCAACAGAGTGAGCTCTCTTCTCCTTACCATGTACTTCTATACCACCCTATAACCATACTACTCTGTAATGTAGAGTAATGATGCCCTTTCAACGTTTGTCATCCCCACAAAGGTCTTAGTCATGCCTACCCTCCTACTGCCTTTCTATCCAGTTCCATAAATAGTACCTTTCACCAAGCAAATTTTCAATACATGTGAACAGGCAGAATAAATGAATGGCAGTATCTATATCAAACGACTAGAATGAATGTGATTTAACATAGTTGTTACCAAACAAGTCATATGAGATAGGAACTCGCTCATCTCTGCAATCCTCCTAAATTATAAGAAATATGTATTCCACAAAAGGAAAAAATCACAGCTACAAAAGAAACATAGCAGTGATGACTACATGGGAACTTGACAGAAATGACTATAAGACATTTGTAATGCTCAAATTAGCATCATTAAAAAATTCATCAAAGTGATTGTTTAGAATTTTAAAGGTAAAACAAACCAGATCATAGAAAAGCTATACTGTTAAGTTAGATATTCTGGAGAAATGAAATTTTTTCTCTCTTAATAACTTACAGAATGACTTTTGCTGTTTGGAGTTATGCATTTTAGGATTGCTATCAACTCCCTTAAGTTATTAAGATTATTAAGACTCAGAAAACACTCAAAATACAAAGAGATAATAGCAATAAGCTTCTGGTAACAAGTTTGTTGCTAAAACTTAAAGAAGTAAACCATAGAGTCCCTTATTTCACAACACAATGCCATCCTGGACTTGTGGTTAAGTCTTAGTTTAAAAGCAATTCCAGGGCGCCTGGGAGTCTCAGTCATTAACCATCTGCTTTCAGCTCATGTCATGATCCCAAGGTCCTGGGACTGAGTCCTGCATCAGGCTCCCTGCTCGATAGGGAGTCTGCTTTTCCCTCTCCCTGCCTTTACCCCTGCTTATATGCTCTCTCTCTATATCAAATAATAACATCTTTTTTTTTTTTTTTTTTAGAAAACAGTTGCTTAGTGGCATCAGTGAGAAAGAACAGAGGGTTTGAAGTGAACAATTCAATTGGAAGTTTAGAATATTTGAATTTTGCAGGGTCTATGTGTGGTATATTCCATTCCAGCAAGAGTGCTTTAAAGGTCCCTGCATTCTCTGCCTGAGCCACCAAAATTCATCTCTTCAGAGAACCACTGATTATCCAACTAAACCCGTGAGTTTTATCAAGAGTAGAGGGGGCAGAGTATCTCTGGAAAATTGATTATATGTTATATTAATTATACTATATTATTTAT
Organism: Mellivora capensis; assembly: GCA_004024625.1. Lineage (NCBI taxonomy): Eukaryota > Metazoa > Chordata > Mammalia > Carnivora > Mustelidae > Mellivora > Mellivora capensis. The sequence continues at coordinate 69,855 of PISX010010241.1, forward strand.
ATTTTATATAATTGTAATACTGTATATGATATAGAGTGACTGCAAGACATTACTGTAATACAAATTTCACCATGCAGCTGCTACCTCTGCACTTCAAAAATATGGACAGAATGGTCAGGAAAGGGCAGGGAGAGGTCACTTATCACCATTTCAGAGAAACAGTAGGTAAAGTTTATGTTGTGCTAAGAACTGGTGATCTTCTTGAGCAGCCTAAGAATCACATGGCAACATGCAGCAATAAAACTTAGTGGGCACGGAGAAAGTGCCAAAAATAAAACACTGGGTGCTACTCTGACCGGCAGAACATTTCAGGGATGCACTGGCCATCATAACAGGGCATTCAACTCAAAGAAACCAGATTGTGTTTTTTCACTACTATTCTCCATATCTAGCCAACAGTCTGCAGCAATGCTTTCTGCATTTCCCCCCAGCCACTGAACCAACTCCACAAATAGTTGAGTTGTCCTTCCTGATCTCCCAGTTTCACAAAAAAAAAAAAAGTTTATATATTTGCAAGAAGGACGAAATTAGGCAATTTTATTATCTATTTAGGACATTAGAGCTGCAGGGAAACTGCCTTTGCCCAAATAAACTTTTCCAAAACCCTCCCTCTTTATGTAAATCCTTAAATAACTGCATGTAAAAACTCACCAAACAAGGATAAACATCAAAACCTACTCCTATCATATCTTTTTTAATTTTAAATTTTTTTACTTTTTTATAAACATATAATGTATTTTTATCCCCAGGGGTACATGTCTGTGAATCGCCACGTTTACATACTTTAAAGCACTAACCATAGCACATACCCTCCCCAATGTCCATTACTCCACCCCCCTTTCCCGACCTCCCCTCGCCCCAGCACTTCTCAGTTTGTTTTGTGAGATTAAGAGTCACTTATGGTTTGTCTACCTCCCAATCCCATCTTGTTTCTTCTTTTCCTAGCCCCCCAACCCCCCATGTTGCATCTCCACTTCCTCATATCAGGGAGATCATATGATAGTTATCTTTCTCCGATTGACTTATTTCACTAAGCATGATACCCTCTAGTTCCATCCACGTCGTTGCAAATGGCAAGATTTCATTTCTTTTGATGGCTGCATAGTATTCCATTGTGTATATATATACCACTTCTTCTTTATCCATTCATCTATTGATGGACATCTACGTTCTTTCCATAGTTTGGCTATTGTAGACATTGCTGCTATAAACATTCGGGTGCACGTGCCCCTTTGGAGCACCACGTTTGTATCTTTAGGGTAAATACCTAGTAATGCAATTGCTGGGTCATAGGGTAGTTCTATTTTCAACTTTCTGAGGAACCTCCATGCTGTTTTCCAGAGCGGTTGCACCAGCTTGCATTCCCACCAACAATGTAGGAGGGTTCCCCTTTCTCCGCATCCTCGCCAGCATCTGTCATTTCCTGACTTGTTAATTTTAGCCATTCTGACTGGTGTGAGGTGATATCTCATTGTGGTTTTGATTTGTATTTCCCTGATGCCGAGTGATGTGGA
>PISX010010242.1:0-17500 GCA_004024625.1 Mellivora capensis
TGGGTATTATGGAGGGCACGCAATGCATGGAGCACTGGGTGTGGTGTAAAACTAAGAATTCTGTTACTCTGAAAAGAAATGAAATAAAAAAAAATAAATTAAAAAAAAAAGTTGAAAATAGAGCTACACTATGACCCAGCAACTGCACTATTAGGTATTTAACCAAAGGATATAAATATAGTGATTTCAGCACATGCACCCCAATGTTTATAGTAGCAATGCCTAAAATAGCCAGACTATGGAAGGAGCACAGATGTTACTATTTTAATTTAGAATCAGTGGAGGAAAAAAGAGAGAGAGAGAGGTGAATCCCAAGTAGGCTCCATAGTCAGCGCAGAGCTGACCCACTATGGGACACCTGGGTGGCTCAGTTAGTTAAGTGCCTGCCTTTGGCTCAGGTCATGATCCCAGAGTCCTGGGATTGAATCCCCTATCAGGCTCCTCACTCAGCAAAAAGTCTGCTTCTCCCTCTGCCTATTGCTCCCCCTGGTTGTGCTATCTCTCTTTCATAAATAAATAAGTAAATAAATTTAGCTTAAAACAAATATCCTAGGGGCGCCTGGGGGCTCAGTGGGTTAAAGCCTCCGCCTTTGGCTCAGGTCATGATCCCAGAGTCCTGGGATCAAGTCCCGCATAGGGCTCTCTGCTTGGCAGGGAGTCCGCTTCCTTCTCTCTCTCTCCCCGTCTGCCTCTCTGCCTACTTGTGACCTCTGGTCAAATAAATAGAAATTTTTAAAAAATCTTAAAAAAAATATCATCCTAGCTGGGCAAAGTGAATTATATAATTTATCTTATTCCACTCATTGCTTTGACTGCTAAGAAGTAAGAAATAATGTTTGGTGAGTGCTTTCTTATTTACAGTTGTTGATATAATTTTCTCCCCATGTATTTATTTTTTTTCAATTTTGTCTTTTTGAGGTTTTTATCTCATTATACTTTTTTTACTAGTCTAAGCTATTTCACCTCCTTTAGAACCTAATCAGCATAAAAAATAACATTTCAATTATTTAGTCCCTTCCTTACCTAAGTGATAAAGAAATTGCATATTTTAATTATTTCTTAGTATAATGGCAGCTGTAGGGCTTGATGAACACAAAATCTCAACTACCCATTTCTGTATTGCCCCAGTTGACAAGAAATAGGATAAACCTGAATTTGAGTAATGTGAGCTTGATTTTCATTTGTTAAACTTCCAATTTAGAATTAAGAATAGTGAATATTGAATTTACTGAATTCAAAGTCCAACTGTTACGCTGAAATGACTAGCAGTTGTTTCCATAGTGATATAGAGCATTTACCTTTCTCAACCACAATATGATTACAGAATAACGGTTTATTTTCTGCTTCACAATTCATAGGACTGAGCTCCAAATGTAATTTGTCAGAAGTATATTTTCTTCATTTCCTATTAACAATTCCTTCCAGCATTGCTACTGTACAGATCATATTAATCTTGTTGTATTTATTGCATTCACACTCTACATTATAATCCAGCCTGTTAAGCTGTATTAATTAGCTTATGATTTTGAACTTGTAACAATTCTGCCTTTCTTATACCCGGTATTATGCACTAATTTGACTCCCTAAAATTTTTCAATCTTTTTATTTTTTGTTGTTGTTATCAAAATTTTGGCTGAAGCAATATAAAAGAAAAGAAAAATAAAACTTCATAGTCAGATAGTATACCTTAACACAAAACAGACTAGTCACCTCTATTAATTATTGCTATTCACAATTGCCACATTGCTATTTACAAGAAAACCTTTGATTATATCTCAACTCTTATCTCGGTTTTGTGTGTTATTCATTTATTTTCCTTTATTTTGTTTTTTGTTTGTGTGTGTATTTCAGTTTTGCATACTGTGTTTACTATTCTTAAGAGGCCCTAATGTTTTCTTCACCATTTTTCTTATTTTCTTAAATGTGTTTCTTTTTATTTCTTCAATTGTCTGACAGATACCAAATTGATTGACAGACTTGAAGTTCTGAACCTAGAAACCTGTTTGCCCAACACAGACAGGTCAGGCCCCACTTAGCAGAAGAGCCATAGAAAACACATGTGATTGGCACATTGAACAATAACAAGTGCACACTTGCTCCCAGGGCCTTGGTGGAGGGGCAGAGGGAGAAGCAGACTCCCGGCTGAGCAGGGAGTCCCATGCAGGGTTTGATCCTGGGAAGTCCGGGATCATGACCTGAGCTGAGGGCGGACACTCGACTGACTGACTCACCCAGGTGCCCCCAGAAGGAGCTTTTTCACACAACTGGAGCCCTGGCTTTTGCAGTAGCCTCCCAGGGGCACATTCTTGATCTAGTGGACTGTAAGGCTTGCATTTGTGGATCCCACAGAACTTTAGCAAATAAAGAAAGAATTTTTAATTAGCTATGCTGCTGGGGTTCAGCACAGAGGGAACAGAAAGAAACACTCATTTCCCAGTCTTTCCCTGAAAGAGATTTATTTGCATGCTTTAAAAACTGCTGTCTGAGGGTCCAGCTTCCAATTAGCCTGTATCAAGGGCTGACTGAGATTCTACCTTTTGGGACAATGACAGGTTGTGGCACACCATCAACTACCAAGATCCACTAAAAACATAGAAGGCAGCTTGGACAATCCAAAAGTTTGAAAGACAACAAAAAGCTTGGGTTGGACTGATTCATAAGTTTATATGTGATCACTCCATCAAGACTGGGAGAGATGGCTGTTTCATCTAAGTGCAGAAACCAACACAGAGAATGAAAAAATACATACAGAGAACTATGTACCAAACAAAGCAACAAGATAAAACTCCAGAAACAGACTTTAATGAAATGCATATAAGTTATTTATTTCATATGTGAAGATTAAAAAATATGCTACCGAATAAACAATGGGTCAAAGAAGAAATCAAAAAAGAAATCAAATACATCTATATCTTGAGATAAATGATTTGAACGACAACACCTCTAAAACTTTGGTGATATAACAAAAGCAATTCTAAGAAGCAATTTCACTGCAATAAATGCCTACATCAAGAAAAAAGAATGATCTCAAATAAACAACCTAACATTACACCTGAAGGAACTAGGAAAAGAACAACAAACTAAGTCCAAAGTTAGCAGAACCAAAGTAATTACAAAGATCAGGTGGAAATAAATGAAATAGAGACTAAAAAGGCAATAGAAAAGAACAATGAAACTAAGAGTTCATTTTAGAAAAAGATAAAACAAACTTTTAACTAGAAACTACAGAGAAAAAAACTAGAAACTACAGAGGGCTAAAAAAAAAAAACAAACCTAGAAATAAAAGAGGTGACATTACAACTGATACCACACAAATACAAAGGATCATAAGAAACTTCTATGTACAATTATATACCAACAAATTGTATGACCTAGGATAAATGGATAAATTCCTAAAAACATACAATCTACTGAATAATGAAAAACTAAAAAATCTTAACAATTCCTAGTAAAGAGACTGAGTCAGTAATCAAAAAATATTCTGACAAATAAAAGTCTAGGAAAAGATGATTTCACTGGTGAATTCTTCCTAAATCTTTAAAGAAAATTTAATGCCAAGCCTTCACAAACTCTTCCAAGAAATGAAGAGGCAGGAATTACTTCCAATCTCATTTTTTGAGGCTAGGATTTCCCTGATACCAAAATCAGACAAGGATACCAAAAGAATAGAAAGTTAAAGGCCAATATTCCTAATGAAGAGAGATGCAAAAATCTGTAACAAAATATCAGCAAATGAAATTCAATAATACATTAACAAGATTATGCACAATGATAAAGTGGATGCAAGAATGGTACAGTACAGATAAATTAAGGTAACATATCACATTAATAAAAAAGAGAGTTATAATTCATGTGATCATGTCAATAGATGCAGAAAAATCATTTGACAAAATTCAACTTTCTCAACAAACTTGGAATAGAAAGAACATTTCTCAACATAGTAAAGACCATATGTCACAAGCTCAGAACTAATAAAATACTCAATAGTAAAAAGCTGAAAGTTTTACCTCTAAGTTGAGGAACAAAATAAGGATGCCCACTCTCACCAGTTTTATTCAACATAGTACTAGAAGTCCTAGACAGAGCAATTAGGCAAGATAAAGAAGTACAAGTCATCCAAATTGGAAAGGAAAAAGTAAAACTGTCTTCATTTGCAGATGAGTTGATATTAGATATGGAAACCCTGAAAGATTACACACACACACACACACACACACACACACACTGCTGGAAGTAATAAATGCATTCAGTAAAGTTACAGCATACAAATTCAATACCAAATAATCAGTTGTATTTCTATATACTACTAATGACCTATAAGAGAAATTTTTAAAAATTCCATTTATAATTGCATCAAAAAGAATAAAATACCTAGGAATAAATTTAACCAAGGATATAAAAGATAAGGACACTAGAAACTATAGGACACTGATGAAAGACACTGAATAAGACACAAATAATGGAAAGGTATGCTATGCTCATGGACTAGAAAAATCAACATTTTTAAGATGCCCATACTATTAAAAAAAAATTAGTGATCTACATATTCTTACTTAGTGATCTACAGATTCAGTGACATCCGTATGAAAATTCCAATGACAATTTTCACAAAGGAAAACAATCCATCTACAGTAGCCAATGCAATCTTGACAAAGAACAAAGCTAGGGGCATCACATGTCTTAACTTCAAATTGTGCTATGAATCTACAGTAATCAAACTATATGATATTGGCATTAAAAACAGTCACATAGATCAGGAGAACAGAACTGAAACCTCAGAAATATATACATGCATATATAATTAATTAATTTAAAACAAAGGAACCACGGATATACAATGGAGAAGACAGGCTATTGAATAAGTGGTGTTAGGAATAGGCTGCCACATTCAAAAGGGTGAAACTGGATCCTTGTCTTACATCACAAACAGAAACCAACTCAAAATGGACTAAAGACTTGAGTGTAAGACTTGAAACCATAAAAGTCCTAGAAGAAAAAATATAGGCTATAAGCTTCTTGACATTGGTCTTGATAATGACTTTTTTTTTTATTTGATACCAAGAGCAAAGGCAACAAAAGCAAAAACAAAGAAATAGGACTGCATCCAGGTAAAAAGCATTTGCACAGCAGTGAGAACAACCAACAAAATGAAAAGGGAACCTGCAGAATGGGACAGAATATTTGCATGGCATATATATGATAAGGTTTTGGCATGCAAAATATACAAAGGATTCATACAACTCAACAGCAAAAAACACCAAAAAACAACACAAAAATACACATACAAACAAAAAACCAATCAACTGAAAAATGAGCAGAGGATCTGAAGAGAGATTTTTTTTTTCCAAAGAAGGCACATAAATGGCCAACAGGTATGTGAGAAAGTACTCAACATTACTAATCATGAGGGAAACACAAATCAAAGCTATGAGACATCAACCCACACCTATTAGAATGACTATCATCAGAAAGACAAGGGATAACACATGTTAACTTGGATGTGGAAAAAAAGGAATCATTTGCACTACTGGTGGGAGTTCAAATCAGTATAGCAACTATGGGAAACATGAAGATTCCTCAAGAAACTTTTAAAATCTATTAAATGATCCAGCAATCCAATTTATGGGTATATATCCAAAAGAAATAAAGACAGGATATCAAAAAGATGCCAGTGCTGGAGTACCTGGGTGGCTCAGTAGGTGGTTAAGCTTCTGCCCTCAGCTCAGGTCATGATCTCAGGTCTTGGGATTGAGTCCCGCATTGGGCTCTCTGCTCAGTGGGGAGCCTGTTTCCCCCTCTTTCTCGGCCTGCCTCTCTGCCTATTTGTGATCTCTCTCTCTGTGTCAAATAAATACAATCTTAAAAAAAAAAAGATACCAGTGCTCCCATGTTTATTGCAGCATTATTTACAATAGCCAAGATGTGAAAATAACCTAAATGTTTGTCAATGGATGAACTGATACAGAAGATGTTGTATAAACATAATCCATATACATTTGTGTGTTGTGTATAACTGTGACAAAATACATACACATATATAAAATGGAATATTATTCAGCCATGAGAAAGAAGGAAAGCCTGCCATTTACAACAACATGCATGGACCTTGACCTTAATGCTACGTGAAATAAGTTGGACAGAGAAAGACAAATACCAAATGGTGTCACTTCCATGTAGGAACTGAAAGAAAAAAAATGTCAAGGTCATAAAAAAAGAGTAGATAAGTGGTTGTTAGGGACTCTGGGGTGGGGGAAATAGGGAGAGTTTGGTAAAAGGATATAAATTTGTAGCTATAATAAAAAGGTCTGAGGATCTAATGTAAAATGTGGTCACTATAAGATGATAACACTGCATTATGTAATTGAAATTTGCTAAATGACAGAACTTAAATATTTAAACAACAACAAAAAAAGGTACGTTTGGTATGGATATGTTAATTAACTAGAGGGGGGAATGCTATCACAATGTATACATATATCAAGTCACCACAATGTACATTTTAAATATCTTAGAATTTTATATGTAAATTATACCTCAATAAAGGTGCAGTTGAAGAATAAATTAAATATAAAGGCTACTAGATCGGACTGTAAGAATAAGCCATGATGATAGGGGTTATTGTCTATCTTGTGTTCCTCATATATCCAAGAGCCCAGAATAGAGCTTGACACAAAGTAAGCAGCCTATAAAATATCTCTTAAATTAAAAAATCTAAAGGAAAAGTAGGTCACATGAAAGTTTATTTAGAACTCAGATTTTTACAACGAAATATTTAAAAAATTTTGGAAGGGAAATGTATGGGCCAGTGTTTTTTTAACCTAGATGATGTTAGTCTGTTTTACTAGACTAAAACAAAATGTTGATATTTACAAAATTATGCAAACCATATATAGGTATTTTAATTACTCAAACTTCCTTGATATACATACAACTGCAATTTTGATATACATACAACATACAATTTTGAGTTTTAGTATTAACTCAAAATTTTAAAAATGAGAAAACCCAAATCTGTTTGAAATTTATTATTGGGAAATAATCCAAAATTTGGGAAAGTTACATGAGATTTATGTTTCATCTAGAATTATCAGATTAAATAAATGTTTATGGGAGAAGTATTTAAACTCCAGCAATAAGAACAATTTGTTTGTTTGATAATTGGAATCTGTGAGACTATTTATGCTGAATATATATACTTAATTATATATATGCTGAATATATATACTTAATTAAATAATATATAAATAATAACTATAATTATATATATATACTTATTGGTGATGATGATGATGACTTAATAGATAAGACTTAGTGAGGCTGTGTTACTTCCCTTGATGAAAACTGTTTTGAAGGCAATTTCAGACTACTTAATTCAAACACTGAAAATCTCATTTTGAATTTCAGCTTCAAGGATGTCATGGATGCCTCAGGCACTCAGTGGTGCAAAGCAAAGTGAAATACTGTAATTGAAAACTATAAAGAAAACTTGCATTTATGTTGAGTTATTTTTCTGCATAATGTAAAAAATTTACTTGTATAAAAAAGAATGGTTTAAGACAAAGAAAACAGACTTACTGGATTTGCTGAATAAAAAAGGCCTTTGGGGAGATGTAGATGAGATAGTATAGTTTCAAGACTTGCCTAGACAAATTCAAAAATACATAAGAACTGCTTATGTTACCCCAGATCTTTCCTATTACTAAATTTCACCATTTGTTTTAGAGACCATCAGTGCCTTTATTTAAACCCTCTTCTTCTTGGTAGTATCATGTGTTTCAGAATTTTTCTGACTACAAATGCTGTCCCCCTACATTTAAAAAACAAAAACAAAACACTGTTAACTGCAAAATAGTATTTTCAATAAATACACTGCTACAATTAATATTCCATTTGTTTCTCTTACTCTCCTTTCTGTCCTTCCTTCTTTTCTCGGCCTTCTCTCTCCTTTCCTGTCTCCTTTGTCTATTCCCCTCCCACTCTGCTAAATATCAGACATATTCATATTCAGGTAATTCATGAATCATTAAAGTATAACAAAGCAAAAAAGAATGCCTATAGGGTATAATATAAATTAGTAAATAGTATGAATTAGTGTTGGCTTAGCTAACTAATGAAAGGTTTCAAGGGGACAGAGATATGAAACAATGCAACTCATTACAAATTCCACAGAAAACTTGGTGTTCTCAGTGTAAGGAGAGAAGAGGGTAAGAATAAAAAGAATGGAAGACACTATAATCAGATCATGAGCAGGCTTCTATACTATGTTGGGTATTAAAGCTTGTTTTTCTCATTTTAATGAAGAAAATACTTGTAGAATATTCAAACATTCTGGATTAAGAGAGATAATATATACAAAGCTTCTCTATATACTAATGAGAAAATGAAAATTCTCTCTGAAAAAACCCATCCTTCAATCCCATTACAAAAACAATTTGCCTTGGGGCCTGGGTGGCTGAGTCAGTTAAGCTTCTGCCTCAGGCTCAGGTCATGATCCCAGGGTCCTGGGATCCAGCCCCACAACATCAGGCTCCTTGTACTTGCTCTCTCCCTCTCTTTTTCTCTGTGTCAAATAAATAAAATTAAATTAAAAAAAGAAAATAAAACAATTTGGCTCATATTTCTGTATGAATACACTGAAACACACACACATACATCTGTGTTTGTTTCTCACATAGCATGATAGTATCCATTCTATATACAGAACTACTACATCATTTCTTAATTTATTCTTTTACTTAACAGAATATTGGCATATTGTAAGGCATATTTACATGTATGTCAATATTTTCATGTATGATTTAACCAATCACTTATTGATAAATATCTGAATTATTTCCAATCTCTTATTATTTTAATCAATATCACAACTGATTTTTCTCATACTGTAAAAGACAATAACCTTTTTAAAAAGTTCCTAACTCCTTATGTGCTTATTATTATATAGTTAGATGATATGCAGATGATTTTCCTGGCAGTTGAATGACTGCTATAAATAAATTAGCAATATTAGTATAAACACATATTATCAATGTAACCATTCATACTGATTAACACTGATATATTTTCAAAAGATTTCTCAATGATTTTATCATTTTCTATTGTTGTTTTTTCTAATTATTTCTATTTGCATAATTATTTATTTCTAATTCATTTGTAAACACTCTTCATACACCAAGAACGTTAGCCAGAGCTTTGTAAGTAGTGAAGTGAAGGCCAAGATATTGATTCCTTTAGCCTTTTGGTGGCTGGTTAAAGACTGGTTCAGCTGCAGCACAAGTGCCTCACGTCTGGCTGAGTGTGGGATCTTCTCTTTATCCCATCTTGGCACATAAATATTCTCATTCTTTAAGTGTGCTATGATGTGAAAAATACTGGGAGGTTCATCTTGCAACTCTATTTGCAAATGGGGCTTTTATTTTCCAGTTTTTCATTTATTTAGTTTTATGGCTGTGTGTTTGTATGTGTATGATTTACTAGATTCCTTTTAACTTCTGTAGTTACATTTATCATTTTTCCTTTATAATTTAAAAAGTAGTAAAAGTAAGAGCAACTGGAGATGTAAGCCAAAAATGTGTCAGTGTGAATTAAATGAAGAGTAAGTAATAATTATAAAATAAAGAAGATATTGCTAGCAATTACCATGTATTAAAGAAAGATCAGCAACTCTAGAAGAACAAAGAGAATAATGCTATGAAACTAAAAGAAGAACATGGATTCAGATATTTAAAGTAAATACATACCTAAATATTATTATTCCTAATTGCAAATGAATATATAAATAAATTCATTTGCTCTTTCCTCATTAAAAAAAAGGCCAAGGTTCATCATCAGGTTCATCATCTGTTTATTCAATATTTATTGAATGTCTACTATGTTTCAGGTACTATTCAACATTCAAGGGTTTTAGACATAAACAGAAAGGAATCAAATCTCTCATGAAGGTGAAGTTCTAGAAGCTAAAAGCATATTATAAAAGGATAATAAATAAAATTTGAGGTACATCAGATAGTGGGGAAAAAAACAAGGAGTGGGGATAGAAATAATTGTCAGAGTGTGGGAAGCAAGTGGGAATGTCATTTTTTAAGTGTGGTAAGGAGACATCTGTACCTACACATTTAATAGGAGTAATCAGTAACCTTCCTAAAAGAAATGTATTATTATGGTAGTGCAAACCAAATGGCAGTGGGTTGAGTAAGTACAGTTAGAGAAACAGAGCAAGGAGAAAAGATGCTTACAAGATTTCGTTACAGAAAGGAAAGAGATGGGGCACCTAGGTGGCTCAGTGGGTTGAGCCTCTGCCTTCAGCTCAGATCATGATCTCAGGGTCCTGGGATCGCACCTAGCGTCAGGCTCTCTGCTCAGCTGGGGGCCTGCTTCTCCCTCTCTCTCTGACTACTTCTGCCTACTTGTGATTATATCACTCTGTCAAATAAATAAATAATCATAAAAAAAAAAGAAAGTAAAGAGATAGCAAAAGAGATGAAACAGATCTCAAGGCTGAGGAGAGATCTTGTTTATTTCTGATTTAGCTTAATTTGGGAAAACTTTAGCATGTTTCTGAGCTGAGGAAAACCCAGAGGATGAATAATTAATGGAAACTGGACTCTGGATACAATCCAAGAACACAGGGTAAAGAACATTACCTGCTAAGAGGAGGAAATCAGAAATGAAATGTGCATGCATGGAAAAGTGTGCAAGGTGGTTGCTAAAATAAATAACTTAAAGAGAGTAGCCAAGATTGAAAATATAACCTGAAGGGAATGAATGGATTTTGAGGAGAATGAAAAAACTGTCTAAGATCAAATAAGATTCTAGTTGTCTCTAGAAGTGCATTTCATAATTATTATTATCTTATTGAAGTAGATACTTTGTTATTTATTTTGGAAACCCTGACTTAGTACTGTATATCAACAACCCAGTAATGTTAAACGAATGAGTAGGATCAATGAAATAATGAATGAATTACAATGTAATGTGCCCATTCAAGTAGTAACAATGTGTACATGAAAGTCTCCTTGCCAAAGGCATTTTCCTAATGTAGGAACTACGTGGCTTCACATCAAAAAGAGTAAAGACATTTTGGACAAGATTCATTATCTGAATACTTCAGATCACACCATAGAGATTTTTCTGTTTCTCCTGGAATATGGAGTTTCCTGACCCCCACTTAGGTCTCCCTTGTTTCCATGAGGAAGTGCTTCTTCCCTCCCCAGGAAATCAGAATATTTATATGAGAATCTCTGCCCCTCTTCCACCTCTTAAAACCTCTCTTCCTCTATCATCACTTAGGGTTTTATAGGTACTTGGCAGTAATTTCTTCTTGGAGCTAGCCAGATTGCTAACTGCTTTAAAATACTTCCATTAGGAGGAAGATAAAATGAGAACTAGACTAAAGGGTAAATACAAAGAAGACTGAATGTGGCCATAGGAAAAGCCAGATTGTTCACTCCATTTTTAATAGTAATTAACCTAATATTTATACATAAAACTACTTATCTAATATATAATATATTAATAGCATATAAAGCAAATCTATCGATATAATAAAAATATACCTGTATCTATAGGTATGTGACTTTTTATTCATCGTTTTAACTTTAGTCCATATTTTTCAATTAGTTCTCAAGTCAGAGCAGATGCAAGGGGTTTGATTGACCTACATGTTACTTTTCTAATCACATTTTTTCCTCATTAGTCATTTCTTTACATAACTAAATTCTTTATATGACTAAATTCTTTATATGACTAAATATGCTACAAAATTTGTAATGTTTATATCTTCATACATCATTGTGGTAGTAGATTATTTTTACATGTAGAAGGAATTAACCATAGCATGTTTTTGTGTACTGTGCCAGCATTTAATGAATTTTATTTATGAAACATAATTTTACTAAGAATTGGTTAAAACCATTAGATTGTTAGAGATTTTGTATAACATTTGTTTCTCCTAATCTGTGAAAATTTTGTTTGAACTATAGAAAATAGATTTTAAAAAATCATGTGTATAGTTTTGAAATTCAGCAAAAATGGAATAAGTTATTTATATCAGATTGTTTTAAAAAGATGCATGGATGATCATGTGCTATACATGCTCCTGGTAATTCATTCATAAGGGAATAGAACTATAAAGTGAGAAGCAATGTTTTCACTTGTTGATTTCCTAAATTTGGACATCAATTCATATCAAACCTTAAAGATTCTGAGTGTTGATTACAAGTAATTTAGATAAGTTTACAATGCTCCTTCACAATTTCAATAAATTACTAATGAATTGGTGTAGAAAACAACATTTGTTTTAGTTTTGGTGGGGAAGTCAGGTTAAGGAGGAGGTATTTTATTTCCAAAATAGACAGCCATATTTATTACATTACCAGTAACAAAAAAAAATTCTTTTTTTTTTTAGATTTTATTTATTTATTTGACAGAGAGAGATCACTAGTAGACAGAGAGGTAGGCAGAGAGAGAGGAGGAAGCAGGCTCCCTGCTGAGCAGAGAGCCCGATGTGGGACTCGATCCCAGGACCCTGAGATCATGACCTGAGCCGAAGGCAGCAGCTTAACCCACTGAGCCACCCAGGCGCCCACAAAAAAAAAAAAAAAAAAAAAAAAAGAATTCTTAAACCTGCAGTTATCTTATAATAAACCAATTATTAGACCATTATTAAATACTTAACTACATAAAAGTCTAATTATTCAAGGTGCTACAAAGGACCGAGTATATTATACAAACTTTGCTTTGAAGAAATTTGCATCAGTGAAAATGACAAAGATCTCTGTCCCTTTGCAACCTGCATTCTAATGGGCTGATATACAAAATAAATATTTTTTTAGTATTTTAGAAAGCAGTGAGTGTTATAAAAGATAAAAATATAGAGTAGGTTTTGATAAAAGAAACTGGGAATGCCTGAGTTGATGGTGGGGTTTGAAGACACTTGTAATTTGAAAAATGTTTGTCAGGGTAGGAGGTTTGGTTTGAGTAAAGTCTTGAAGGAAATGAAAGAGTGAGACACTTGGCTATAAGGGGACTTTTTCAGTAGAGGCAATAGCCAGAGCAAAGTCCTGAAGGCAAATACTCCATGATTCTTTCCAGAAACAGAAAGATGCCTACAACACAACTCAGGCAGAGTGAGGAAGAAGAATGGGAGGGGATGAGAGAAGAGTGGGCCAGGTCACACAAGGCCTTTTAAGCCATGTAGTAAAGGTAATAGTGGCCCCTAAAATACCTTTCCACCCATAACTGTGAATGTGACCTTATTTGTAAATAAGGTTTTTGCAGATGTTATTATGTTAAAGATTTTGAAATGAAATCATATTGGATCTGGCATGGGCTTGAAATTCAACGACTAGCATCCTTTTAAGAAAAAAAGACTTGGTTCTACCATATAATAACTATATGATCTTGGCCAAAATATTTAACTTTTATGAACCTAGTTTTCCGCAGGTATCAAAAAGTTAATTCCACAAAAGATATAATATATATAAATATAAAGTGTAATTCTCTGATAATAGCGAATATGCCACAAATTATAGGTATTAATATCTTATTTTTGAAATGCTGCTTGGGACTGAACACCTACAAAAATATGCAGCTATCTCTAGGTTATCTGGAATTATATAAGAAGAACATTTAAACCACTGAGTTGTTTTATCATTTGTCCAATTAACACATGAAATGACTGAGTATCTACTCTGTGCTACATATGCACTAGTGATGCAGAGGAAAATAAGGGCCTCTGTCTTCCATCAGGGACAACCACAGTACACCATGTATTGCAATGGTGATGACAAGTGCTAAAACTAGCTCATGTGAAAGGCATATTGGTGACACAAAGGACAAATCCACACTTTACTATGCTGAAATATTGAGAAAACTCTACCTCAAGGATAAATAGAATTATGACCCCAATATAAGTCAACAAAAGCCCCAATCAAGATTTCCATTATGATCTTCCATCACCAAATCCAATTTCTTGACAAATAATTCACTGAAATTTAATATTTCTTGTTATTAGTATATGCTAACACTCATGTGTTCCCTTTACCTAGAACGCCTCTATTTAGAATGCCTGAATACTGCTTTATCCACCTATTAAAATCCCAGTCAATCACGACGGTCCAGTTTAATCATCCTGTACTTCTAGCAGAATTCATTGTGCCAGCCTTTACTCTCCAAAGCACTGGTATAACTGAAGCAATAATAACATCATATTAGTTTTCACTGTTTACACATCTGATTCCCCTATGCTGATTTTTTCTTATACTCCTGTTTGTTGTTGCAGCACTTTTATCTTAAGCATGTGAAAACAATACGTTTCTGTTGAAGTGAGAACATTGAAATTTTTTTGTTCAAAAGAAAAACTTCCAAACCATGATAGTAAGTCAGCACAAATATAACAGGACATATATGTAGAATAATATAAAAAAAAAAATTCTTCAATTCTATTCCTTAGGATATTGAATATTCATTCATAAAATTGACCTCAGATAGGGGCAGCTGGGTGACTCAGTCGGTTAAGCATCTACCTTCAGCTCAGATCCTTCATCTCAGGGTCCTGGGATTCAGCCCCGTGTCAGACTCCTTATTCAGTAGGAGTCTGCTTCTCCTCCCCTCCTTCCCCCCCCCCACTCATTATTTCATGATTTCTCTCTCTCAAATAAATAAATAAAATCTTAAAAAAAGATTGACCTCAGATACTGGAATTTGATAAAGTGCTTTATAAATTTTGAAATAAAAATTTAAATGTGATTTCTCATATTTGGTAATTTCATATATATTGCTATACAGCAAACATTTGAAAATGTTAACTCATTGGTTTGGATGTAAGCTACATATTAATACCCAGTTAGTCATCATACTTATTTAACTGAGATACCCTATTCTCTAGCTAATCTAAAAAATAATGTTTTGGTGTGTTACTAAAACATGTTTCCTAGAGAAAATATTTGGTACACTCCAAAGTGCAACTAAAGAGAGTCCAATAGTTCAATAAAGATAAAATTATCAAAAGTGTTTCCTAGTTACTAGAACCAGCAAGATATGGTGAAATAGCAAAGAAGCAGTGGTAATGAGATAGGATTATTTCTCCTAATCCTGAGTTATAACCACATTGGGGGGTGTGGTCTTGGATAGAGAGCTGTAGTGATTATCAAACTCTTGCCTGGAAGAAAGAGAGTGGGAGAATAAATACTCTGATATTTTTATCCTCTTCACTTTGGTCTCTTGCCAGTGTTTCTGTTGGCCAAACCCAATCAGAAGCCAAGGAGCAAAGTAACTCTGGTGATGCTGTCCACGAACTGCCCCTTAAGGCACAGGGCAGAAAAGAAAGAAAAAAGCAGCTCTGTCAGGGTAAAGAAAACCACTTAGCAGATATTTAAACTATAAATCTTATTAAGTCATTAAATCCAAAGAGTGTATTCTCTCTTCTTACTATTCACTTTTTTTTGAATTAGCAATCTTCTAAAAATAACCATACATATAAGATAATCTACCCAGTGTATTCAGAGTATAGTCATGGACTCCTACTATTTAACATACATTCAGGGGATCTGTGAGGTCAAAACCATTTTTATAATTATAGTAAGGCCTTATTTGCCTTTTAATTGTTTTGATATTAGCACTGATGATACAAAAGCAATTGTGGTAATACCTTCACATGAATCAAGGCAGAGGCACCAAATTGTACTAATAGCCATTGTATTCTTCACTGTTAAATTTTCCAAAAGGAGGGAGTTCTTTTTAGGAGGTCTTTCACTAAGAAATAAGTTTATTAATTCCATTAATCTCAACTTCTGGTTATATATGTGTTTTAGAGACATAGAAAGTAGGAATACAAAACTTCTGCTTCATATTAAAGTATATTTGCTCTCTAAGGCAAAAGCATTTTGATTGAGCTATGAACTCAACTAGCCATTCTTCTGTGAAAAATACTTTTTACTTTAAAGAAAAACGGACAAACTATCTTGAATTTATCAGATATTTTCTCAAGACATAAAGTTATCTGTTCTTTCAGGGGAAAAAAAAAACTGACAGCATTGACTGAGGAACATAAAATTCAAACCTTAAAGTAAAAATGAGAATTTTGAAAAACATTTATCCAATACCAGGAACTCAGTAGACTCCTAGTATTTAAAGACTATTATTTATTTATTTATTTATTTATTTATTTATTTATTTTTAAAGATGTTATTTAGAGAGAAAGAGAGAGAGTGTGAGTGGGAATGGGGAGATGGAGCAGAGGGAGAGGATAAGAGACAATCTTAAGTAGGTTCCACACCCAGGATGGAGCCTGACATTGGGCTCAAACCCATGGCCTCGAGATCATGTCCTAAGCCAAAAGTCAGATGCCCAACCTACTGAGCCATGTAGGTGCCCCTAAAAACTTTTTAAATGAAATTTTGTAGGTGATATTAGAATGTGATATTTTTTAAATCATATAATGAAATCTTTCAATATTGGGAAGTTCTATATAACTTGGTAAACTAATATTTTCAAAATGAACAATGCATGAAGTTATACAAATGGGTATACAATGGGTATACAAATGATCTAAATGAAGAACAATACAGACCAGTGGATTTAAATGAAACTGATCAGTAAAATTTTGGTGACCTGATTTCTTAAGCCACATTCAGAACAACTTTTAATAAATTACCACTTGTCAAGCTTCATTGCAGTCTCAAAAAATATCCATAATTATCTGAAAACTACTCCTTCAGAGTTTCTCCATACATCTCAATCAAAGCAATATATTCAACAGAAACAGATGTGTCATCTATTAAACCAAATATTAACAGATCTATAATCTGAAAACCAATGATATTCTTCTCAGTATATATTTTGAAAAATATAGTTGTTTTTCATAAAATGTATTATTTAAGTCACTGAGCACAGGTTTTATTATGTTATTTTTAAATGTACTAATACCTGAATAAATTTGCCTCAGTTTTATTTTCTAATTCTAATTTTCTAAGTATACAACCAACCTTCCATGAACAAAAGCCCTTCAGTATTTTCAGTAACATTTAAGATTATGAAAGGGACCTCAGACCATACTGCTTAGAAATGCTAAACAAGTATTATAGCTTTATCTAACATCATACTAAAACTTTTACTGTCATTTCTCAAAAACAACTCTCATTAAAATTTTACATTTCATATATTTTACTAAAATAAAAATACAATCCTAAAATAAGAATTTGTGTTTTTTGTACAACATTACATGAAGTTAAATCGCAAAAATCACTGACCTATTTCACAGAAGTGCAGCCAGTTGAAATTATTGACATGTGTTGTAAATAGTCTGGCATATAAAATCTAAAACTTATTAAGATAAATTGCCTACTTGTGAAGATTATAATTAAGAAATTATTAAACCAGATTTTTTCTCAAATAGTTACACCCGATAAATAAACCCTTTTTATTAGATAATTTACAAGTATTTTAAGAGCTAATGTAATATTTCCCCCTAAGATTCCAAAGGAAAATGAACTTCAAACTA
>PISX010010242.1:22500-71335 GCA_004024625.1 Mellivora capensis
GAAATCAGTTGCATTTCTATACACCAACAGCATAACAGAAGAAAGAGAAATCAAAGAGTCAATCCCATTTACAATTGCACCCCAAACCATAAAATACCTAGGAATAAACATAACCAAAGAGGCAAAGAATCTATACTCAGAAAACTATAAAGTACTCATGAAGGAAACTGAGGAAGACACAAGGAAATGGAAAAACGTTCCATGCTCATGGATTGGAAGAACAAATATTGTAAAAATGTCTATGCTACCTAAAGCAATTTACACATTTAATGCAATCCCTATCAAAATCCCACCCATTTTTTTTCAAAGAAATGGAACGAATAATCCTAAAATTTATATGGAACCAGAAAAGACCCCAAATAGCCAGAGGAATGTTGAAAAAAAAAAAAAAAGCCAAAGTTGGTGGCATCACAATTCCAGACTTTAAGCTCTATTACAAAGCTGTCATCATCAAGACAGTATGGTACTGGCACAAAAACAGACATATAGATCAATGGAACAGAATAGAGAGCTCAGAAATAGACCCTCAACTCTATGGTCAACTCATCTTTGACAAAGCAGGAAAGAATGTCCAGTGGAAAAAAGACAGTCTCTTCAACAAATGGTGTTGGGAAAATTGGACAGCCACATGCAGAAGAATGAAACTGGATTATTTCCTTATACCACACACAAAAATAGACTCAAAATGGATGAAAGACCTCAGTGTAAGACAGGAATTCATCAAACACAGGCAGCAACCTCTTCAACCTCAGCCACAGCAACTTCTTCCTAGAAACATCACCAAAGGCAAAGGAAGCAAGGGCAAAAATTAACTATTGGGATTTCATCAAGATCAAAAGCTTTTGCACAGTAAAGGAAATAGTCAACAAAACCAAGAGACAACCGACACAATGCGAGAAGATATTCACAAATGACATATCAGATAAAGGGTTAGTATCCAAAATATATAAAGAACTTATCAAACTCAACACCCAAAGAATAAATAACCCAATCAAGAAATGGGCAGAGGACATGAAAAGACATTTCTGCAAAGAAGACATCCAGATGGCCAACAGACACATGAAAAAGTGCTCCACATCACTCGGCATCAGGGAAATACAAATCAAAATCACAATGAGATACCACCTCACACCAGTCAGAATGGCTAAAGTTAACAAGTCAGGAAATATGTTGGTGAGGATGCGGTGAAAGGGGAACCCTCCTACCCTGTTGATGGGAATGCATGCTGTTGCAGCCACTCTGGAAAACAGTATGGAGGTTCCTCGAAAAGTTGAAAATAGAGCTACCCAAGACCCAGCAATTGCACTACTGGGTATTTACCCTAAGGATACAAATGTAGTGATCTGAAGGTGTGCATGCACCCGAATGTTTATAGCAGCAATGTCCACAATAGCCAAACTATGGAAAGAATGAAGATGTCCATCAACAGACGAATGGCTAAAGAAAAAGTGGTATATATATATGATATATATATCATATATATACAATCGAATACTATGCAGCCATCAAAAGAAATGAAATTCTGCCATTTGCAATGACGTGGATGGAACTAGAGGGTATTATGCTAAGTGAAATAAATTAATCAGAGAAAGAAAATTATCATATGATCTCTCTGATATGAGGAATTTGGAGGCAGGCCATGGGGTTTGGGGGGTAGAGAAGGAAAAAATGAAACATGATGGTATCGGGAAATAAACAAACCATAAGAGACTCTTAATCTCACAAAACAGACTGAGGGTTGCTGGGGGAGGGGGTGTGTGGAGAGGGTAGTTGGGTTATGGACGTTGGGGAGTGTATGAGATATGGTAAGTGCTGTGAAATGTGTAAGCCTGACGATTCACAGACCTGTGCCCCTGGGGTAAATAATACATTACACATTAATAAAAATAATAAAAAAAAAGAAAAAACACTATAGCGTTCTTTAAGTATAAGATGTATGGAAAGTATGAATGATAATTTTAATCTCTAAATAAACCAATTCTAGATGATTAAATTTTAGAAGGAAACTTATGATTCTGTTATTTTATGTGTCCATAATTTTAGAAAATAAGGTGAATAGCATATATATCATGAATCATATTTATTATAGGTATTTTTATCAAATTATCTTCACACAACTTGATTTTGAACTTCATAGTTCTGTGTTTGTTTTCACAGTTAAATTATGACATTTATCTCTAATATTCTAAAGAGAAAAAAACTTAATATTGTGCCTTACATTATTTAGGAAGAGCTCAAATGTTTGGGGCTTTCCCATTCAATTTTATTCTAGACTTGTACATGCCTGGGAGCCTATGGAATCAAATATCATGAAAAAGGATAAAGAATTTTCCTGAGAGATTATGGAAGAAAGGGTAGATTTATAATTCAAGTCAGTAATAAAATGTTTATATTAGTTTTGTATTTACATGTAAGAAATATTGAAGAAAGATCTTCAAACTGAAATAAAGGGATATTAATTAGCAACATGGAATCATATTAATGTGTAAACTCACCAGTAAATGGAAATTTACAGCTAGAGTCAGATGCTCTGATATTGTAATGGTGGGATATATAAGTCTAAATCAATTGTAGTTTAAAAAAATGTTAAACACATGTATTAAAAATAACTATAACCATAATAATTTGTTATTGGATATACACTACAAAAGATGTATATTATAACACTAATAACCTAAAATATGTGTCATGTTTTAGGAGGTAAAACTACAAAGTTTATGTATGCTATTTAAGTCATATTGCTATCAGCTTGAAAATGGATGTTAAAATTGTAAGATATTTTAAATAAGACTTGTAGTAACCATAAAGGAAAAACCTATGATATATATACAAAAGATTAAAAGAAAAGAATCAAAACATACCATCACACACACACAAAAAATCATCAAATCACCAAGAAAGAGAGAAAGACAAGAAAGGAACAGAAGAACCATAAAACAGAAAATATTTAATAAAGTCTAAGTCTTTACCTATCATAATTATTTTAAATGTAAATTGATTCAATTCCAAACAAATAACATAGAGTGACTGAACAAATAGCCGAAGATCAAATGATATACTATCTACAAGAAAATCATTTTTGCTTTAGGGACACATATAGGCAGAAAGTAAAGAGACAGAAAAAGATATTCCAAGCAAATGGTAATCAAAAGACAGCAGAGGTGGCTATACTTATATGAGACAAATTAGACTTTAAGTCATAAATTATCACAAGAGTGCCAGTATATAATTATAAAGGGATTAATTTGTCTAAAAGATGTAACAAATATAACCATTATAAATATTGATGCACCTAACATCAAAGCACCTAAATATATAATGCAAACATTAATAGAACTAAAAGGAGACATAAACAGCAATATAATAATAGCAGAGGACTTTAATAATCCGCTTTCAACAATGGATAGATCATACAGACAGAAAGTCAAAAAGCAAACAGATTTGAACAACACGGTAGACCAAATGGACCTAACAGACATATATAGAACATTTCATCCAGCAGCAGCAAAATACAAATTCTTCTCAGGTGCACACAGAACATTCTCCAGGGTGAATCATATGATAGGCTCTAAAATAAGGATTAAGAAATTTAAGAAGATTAAAATTACACCAAGTATCTTTTCTGAATACAGTGATATGAAACTAGAGATCAATTACAGAAAGAAAATTGGAAAATTCACAAATATAAGGAAATTAATATGTTCCTGGATATCCAATAGGTCATAGAAGACATCAAATAGAAACAAGAAAAATACATTGAGACAAATAAAAGTGGAAAGACAACAAACTAAAACTTCTGGGATGCAGCAAAAGAAGTTCTAAAAAGGACTAAAAGGGACTATTATAGCTATAAACTCGTGTATGACAAAAACAATCTTAAACAATCTAACTTTACACTTCAAGAAATTAGAAAAAGAAGAACAAAAGAAAAATTATTAGCAGAAGAATGGGAATAAAGATTAGACTTCAAATAAATGAAATAGAGAATAGACAGAAATAAAAAAAATCAATGAAACTAAAAGCTGTTTTTTGAAAAGATAAACATGACAAACCTTTGGCTAGACTCATCAGTAAAAAAAGGAGAGGACTCAAAATTATAAATGAAAAAGCAGACATTATAATTGATACAGCAGAAGCACAAAGGATGATAAAAGACTGTTATAAAAAATTTATAGGCCAATAACTTGGACAACCTAAAAGAAATGGATAAATTCCTACAGTCATACAACCCACTAAGACCAATCCATGAAGTAATAGAAAATTTGAAGAAATCAATAATGACTAAGGACACCGAATCAGTAAACAAAAACCTCTCAAGAAAGAAAAGCCCATGACCAGATAGCTTCTTCACTAGTGAGTTCTACCAAATTTATTTTAAATAAGAAGTAATACTAATACTTCTCAAACTTTTCCAAAAAATGGACAAGAAAAGAATACTTCTAAACTCATCTTATGAAGCCAGCATTACACTGATAATAAAGCCAGATAAGGACAGTATAAGAAAAGAAAATTAGAGGCTAATACCCCTAATGACAATAATACCCCTTATGACAAAATAATTTTAAAATTATATTAAAAAGGATCATAACCCATGATCAAGTAGGATCAATTCCTGAGATGTAAGAATGATTCAACATGGGAGAAACAGTAAATGTGATGCACCATATTAATAAAATGGAGGAATAAAATCATATGATCAACTCAGTTGATGCAGAAAAAAAAAGCATTTGACAAAATTCAAGATCTTTTCATGATAGAATCTCAACAAATTAGGTATAGAAGGAATGTGCCTCAACACCATAAAGACCTTATGGGACAAGCCCACAACTATCATATGCAACATCATAATTTATCACCTAACATCAAAAGTATTCAGTTTTTCTTCTAAGATCAGAAATAAGACAAAGATGTCCATTCCTATACCTGCTATTCAACATAATATTGGAGTCCTAGACAGAACAATTAGGCAACAACAACAATAAAAAAGTAACAAAAAGCATCCAAAATTGGAAAGGAAGAAGTAAAACTGTCTCTATTTGCAGGTGACATGATAGGATACACAGAAAACCCTAAACTCTTCACCAAAACAGTACTGGAATAAACAAGTTCAGTAAAATTTCATGAAACAAACATACAAAAATCAGCTACATTTCTATAAATCAATGATGAACTATCTCAGAAAGAATAAGTAAAAAGGGGTGCCTAGGTGGCTCAGTTAAGTGTCTGTCTTTCACTCAGGTCATGATCCCTGGGTTGTGGGACTGAGCCATGTGTTGGGTTTCCCACTCAGTGGGTAGCCTGCTTCTCCCTCTCCCTCTGTCTCTCTCTCTTGCTCCTCTCAAATAAATAAAGATAAATAAATAAATAAATAAATTCCATTTACAATATCATGAAAGATAATAAATATATAGGAATAAATTTAAATAATAGATAATAGATAATATATTACCATTGAAATTAAAACTTTAAAGTTTAAGATTTTAAATAAATTTAACCAAGGAGATGAACTATCTCTACACTTTTCAGTGTAGTTTTTACAATAAGACATTGATAAAATAAATGATACAAATAAATTAAAAAGTTTCACATGTCCATGGATCAGAAGAATAAATATTGTGAAAATGTCCACACTACTCAAAGCCATCTATAGCATCAATATAATCCTTATCAAAACTCCAATGGCATTTTTACAGATACAGAAAAAAAATCCTAAAATTCATATTATCCACAAAAGACCTGAAACAGCCAAAGCAATCTTGAGAAAGAACAAAGCTGGAGGTATCCCACCTCCTGATTTCAAATTATGTTTACAGAACTATCATAATCAAAACAGTTTGGTTCTGAAACAAAAACAGACACATACACCAGTGGAACAGAATTCAGGTCCAAAAGCAGACACATGAACATACAGTCAACTAATAATCTGAGAAAGGAGCCAAAAATACTGAATGGGAGAAAGATAGTCTCTTCAGTATTATGGTGCTAGGAAAATTAAGTCTCTATACGCAAAAAAATGAAGTCGGTCCCCCATCTTACACCTCTCACAAAAGAATAACTCAAAATGGATTAAAGACTTGAACATTAGACCTGATACCACCAAACTCCTATAAGAAAATACATGGAAAAAAATCCTTTACATTGATCTTCACAATAATTTTTAGGATATGACACCAAAGCATGAGCAAAAAAAGGAAAAAAATAAATGAGTGGGGCTATGACAAACTAAAAACCTTCTGTATATGAAAGGAAACAAAATGAAAAAGCAATATATGGAACAGGAGAAAATAGTTATAAGCTATATATCTGATAAACAGTTAGATTAGATATCACCTCACACCTGTCAGGATGGCTATTATCAAAAGGATAAAAGATAACAAGTATTATCAAGGATGTAGAGGAAGAGAACATATAACATTGTTGAGGAGAAAACAAACCTGTACAATATTGGAAGCCAGTATGGATTTTTCTTAAAAATATTAAAAATAGAACTTCCATATAAGGCAGCAATCCCATTCCTCAGGATATGTCTAAAGGAAATGAAAACACTATCTCAAAGAGATATCTGTGTATCATAGTTATTGCAGCATTATTTATAATATCCAAGATATGGAAATAACCTAAGTGTCTGTTGAAAAGCAAATGGATGGATATATATACATATATATACCATACACACACATAAGATATATAGATATATATATACATATTCATATATATACATATATGTATATATATGAATAATGTTATTTGGCCATAAAAATAAGAAAATCTTGCCATTTGTGACAACACAGATGAACTTATGAAAATTATAGTAAGTGAAATAAGTCAGAGAAAGACAAGTACTACAGAATCTCACTTGTACGTGATATCTAGAAATGTTAAACTCAAAAACAGAGTAAAATAGTGGTTGTCAGGGACTGGGAAGTTGGGAAAAAGAAGAGATGTTGGTCAAAGTATACAAACCTTCAGTTGTAAGATGAATAGGGTTTGGGATCTAATGTATAACTTGATGACTATAGTTAACAATAATGTATTAGATACTTGAAATTTGCCAAGAGAGTTGAGCTTAAATGTTCTCACCACACATACACACAGAAGGTAACTAATATGAGATGACAGATACATCAATTGACTTTATTGTGATAATTAATTAACAGTATATAAGTATATCAAATCATCACATTTTACACCTTACATTTTTATCTATTAATTGTACTCCAGTAAAGCTTAAACAATATAACCACCCTATTCCATCAGGTATTTGAAGAGACTGAAACAAAATTTTTCATCAATACTTAATAGTTTAAAAATTAAATAAATTTCTCTAAGAAAGAGCAAGAATATCACTGCAATACTAAGTTAATTAATAATTAGAAAACTATGAATTTTCCAGCACAAACTATTTGCCTATTGTTATAAAATAAATATTTTTTAATGACACACATGGTATTATAATGGACTTCCAAAAGAGACATCCTCTTTTTCTTTTAATAATAACTTTATAATCCAAAAAGAATTTTTGTAAATCTCAGAAGACAAGAGATAATTAAGACAGAGGACTTTTTACAAAGCATCCTCTGCAGAGGTTTATAGATGTCAAGGATTAATCCTGCCTAGTGCCATGATGAGCAGCTTGGTGACATCAGGATGAAGAGATTTGCATCCCCCCCCTCCGTGGGCTTTACCTCTAACCATTATACATTTGTTAAAGGGAACAATTCTTCTTATTGAGAAAATGTGTTTGAAAAATACAGTTTTAAGGTTTTTTTATAAGTTTTTGAAAATTTTCCATCTGATAATTCCTTGATTTAGGAATTTATATTATAATTAGGAATATGTGTATGTATAATTAGGAATGTACATTTATAATCAAGAATTTGTATTATATTATATTATATTATATTATATTATATTATATTATATTACATTATCAGTTAGTACACCAATTGACTTGCTGATGCTTAAGGGATAAGGTTTAGGAGTATTCTCTTTCATTGTTGTGTTGACAATTGCAATGTAAATCAAGATGTATCTCTAATTTAAAAATATAAAAAAGGAAAAAGCCCTCTAAATATGGATAATTGAATAGGCACTGAAAAGCAATTATGCAACACATGGAGAAATGTCTAGGGCTACTTGTGCTGTTCATGATTATTTAAAGCAAAACTGTTAAGAGCTAGCTTGCAGGAGAAATTGCTGAAAATTGTAAATGCCTAAAATTCTGTAATAATATTTTGTAAAAGCATGACTGAAAGAGATGAAGAAAATCTTTAGCATTGTAGGTTGGCCATTCTACTCTCACTGACCTTGTCATTTCAAAGCTCTTCATTTTAAAATCCAAGACAATGCTTTAACATAAAATACAATACTTTCAAATATCACTGGTACAAACACTATTTTGCCTCAGATATTCCTTTATTTTCCAGATATTTTTAGTGCTTTAAAAATCATTTCAGTATTACTTGACATTTCACATCTAAATGATTTATATAAAAAGGCAGCTGTGGTCAAAAACAATATTCCCAAAATATTCCTCTCTATACCCAAAGAACTAGCAAAAAGACAGCCTAACAAGAAAGAAAAAAAAAATTAGTAATACTATCTCTATTCCAGTCAAAATCACACACACAAACATAAACACTGTGGTGACACTCACCCATGGCAGCAAAGGCCAAATGGGGAGCCCAGAGTTTCCACCTATACCGGACTACAAAAAGAGAAATATTACCTTCTCTCCTCCCTTTTGGGTGGTGTTAGAAAAGAAAAGGCCAAGTAGAGAGCCATGGCTTACCACAAACAGGAACAAGTCCCTCCTTCTTCATTTCCTCTCCCCAGAAACATAATCTGGAGAGATTCTGTGAAAAGCCTAGACTTCTATGCTTATTTGACAATGGTGAAGAGTCCCTGCCCTTCCCCAGTGAGGTTGTGTCAGAGGAGACATAAGAAGAGTCGGGACTTAGAGCATCACCCAGTGGTAAAAATATCACCCCTAAGGTGTTAACAGATGCCGGGTAAGGAATCAGAACATCCATCCCCACCTGGCAGTAACAAAGAACTCCATCCCATCCTTTTCCTGATGGGATAGTGCCAAGGGAAGCTAGCTAAAAGAGGAAGTTTAAACAAGATCCACAGTTCCATAACATAATACCTGGAATGTCCAGGATCCAATAGAAAATATTCAAAACAGCAAGAACCAATAAGTTGTTCAATGGAATGAAAAACAACCATGCCAACACTGAGAGGACAGTGATGTCAGAATTATCTGATAAAGATTTATTTTTATTCTTTATTTTTTTAGAGGGGAGAAAGGGAAGGGGGGAGAGAAGGAAGAGGGAAGGGTAGAGAGAGAGAAGGGTAGAGGGAGAGGGAAGGGTAGAGGGAGAGGGAAGGGTAGAGAGAGAGGGAGAAAGAGAATCTTAAGCAGACTCCACATCCAGCAGGGAGCCTGACATGGGACTTGATCTCACAACACTCACATCATGAACTGAGCCAAAGTCAAGAGTTGGATGCTTAACTGACTAAGCCACTGAAGTGCCCCAATCTGAAAAAGATTTTAAATTAGCAACCATAAAAAATGCTCAAATAACATACATATATATTCAAAATGAATGAAAATCTCTGAAAGAACTAGAAGACAAAGAAGGATCTGATGGAAATTTTATAAATAAAAAAATATAACTAAGTGAAATAAAAATTCACTGTAAGGGCTTAGTGGCATAATTAAGAGATCAAATAAAAGAATCAGTAAACTATAGTATAGAACAATAGCAATCACTAAATCTGAATGAGAGAGAGAGAATATACTAAGAGGAGAAAAACAAAACAAACAAAACTAACAGAGCCCAGGGACCTCTGCAATGATAGTAAAATACAAACCACAGTGTTATTGGGAGTACTTGAAGGAGAGGAGAAAAATGGGGCTTAAAAAGTACACAGTGATGATGCCTAAAAATTCTCAAATTTGATCAAAAATAAATATATAGATTCAAGAAGCTAAATCTTGAAACTGGAAACTGCCCAAAATCCATACCAAGACACAGATTATCGAAACTCCTGAACACTAAAGACAAAAGAGTAAAGCAGTGAGAGATAAATGCCACCTTACCTATAGAGGGAATATAATTTTCATGTCAACAGATTTCTTATCAGAAACTACAGTTGGCAGAAAGAAGTGACACAAACACGTTAACATGCTAAGAGAAAAAGAAAAACATAAAACCATCAATTCAGAAGCCTGTATCTAGTGCAACTATCCTTCTGCAAATAAGGGGAAAGAAACAGATTTAGAAGAAGGGGAAATCAGGGAATTTGTCACCATTACAAATTCTCTAAAAGAATAGCTAAAGAGGGACGCCTGGGTGGCTCAGTTGGTTAAGCCGCTGCCTTCGGCTCAGGTCATGATCCCAGAGTCCTGGGATCGAGTCCCGCATCGGGCTCTTTGCTCAGCAGGCAGCCTGCTTCTCCCTCTGCCTCTGCCTCTGCCTGCCTCTCTGCCTGCTTGTGTGTACTCTCTCTCTCTTTCTGGCAAATAAATAAAATCTTAAAAAATAAAAAAAAAGAATGGCTAAAGAAAGTTCTCTTAAAAAATAAAATAATGAATAAAAAGTTACATAACCAAGAGAGGAAACTTTAGGCAATAATCCCAGGAACATCAAGAAGGAAGAAAACAAAAATAACAATCAAAAATATGAGGAAATACAATAGACTTTCCTCTCCTTTTTAGGCTTCCAAATCATGCTTGATTGCTAAAAGCAAAAATTATAATCCATCTAATATGATTCTAAACCATTTAGGCGCAACTTGGTGGCTCAGTCAGTTTAGCCTTTGGCTCGGGTCCTGGGACAGAGTCCCATGTTGGGCTCCCTGCTCAGCAGGGAGTCTGCTCTTCCCTCCCCCTCTTTCCCTCCCACTCCTTGTGAACGCACACCCTTTCTCTCACATTCACTCTCTTTCTCTCAAAGAAATAAAAATAATCTTGAAAAAAATAAATCATTTAATATGGTTTTAGAGAAACATATTTAAGATAATTACAATAAAAATGAGGGAAACTAAGAGAAAGAAAAGAGAGGTAAGCTTTCTATAGTTCACTCTAATTGGTAAAATAATAGCACAGATACATTGTGAACACTTAAACTTATATAATTTATTACTGACTGCAACCACTAAAAAGTTCTATGCGGAGATAATCAGACATTGATAAATCGAAATGTAATTCTAAAATAAAATTAAGTAGCTTACGAGAATTATGGAAGAAGTTAACAAGGAAAAAACAAAGAGAACAAACAAAGTAAGTGAACAGATGTAAGTACTAACATAGTGAATATTGCATTAAATGTTAGTTATTTAAATATACCTATTAAAAGACACAGATTAGCAGAGTGAATTAAAAAAAAAAAACATTACTCAACAGTATGCTCTCTGCAAGAAATGTAAGGAAATTACAACATGGCCAGTTTGAAAAAAAAAGGATGGAAAAGATACATCATACAAACATTACTCAGAAAAGCCAGAGTGGCTAAATTCATATCAGCTAAAGTGATTTCAAGGAGAATCACCAGAGATGAAAAGGGGAATTATATAATGATAAATGGGACAGTGCACCCCCAAAACACTGCAATCTGAAATATGTATGCATAAAATAGCAGATATTTAAAATATCTGAAGTTAAAACTGAGAATTAAAAAAAGAAACAGACAAATCCACAGTTTTTTTGGAGATTTTAATATCTTTCTCTCAACAACTAAAAAAGCAACCAGAGTATCAACCAATATATGAAGAAACTCAATATCATCATCAACCAAAGGGATTTATTTAACATTCATATGACACATGACTCAATAAATATATGTTCTTTTCTGGTGTCCATAGAACAGATACCCAATTAAGCCATATCTTGGATCATAACACAAACTTTACTAAATTTAAAGGCATTGTGACCTTACAGATAATGTTTTTCTGAGAACAATGGAATCTAAGAGAAATCAATAGGAGAAAGAGAATAGAAAAATCTTCCAACATTTGGAAGTAAAATAGCAGAATTTAATAACCCATGGGTCAAAGATGAATTTCCAAAGGAAATCCAAAAATGCATTGAGCTGAATGAAAAGGAAAATACAACATATCAAAATTTGTGAGACAGCTAAAACACTGTTGAAAGAGAAATTTTGTAGCACTAAATCCATTCAGTAGAAAAGAGAACAATTATCAATTATCTGAGTTCCCAACCAAAGAACTTATAAAAAGAACAAAATAAACCTCATGAGACAAAACATAAATAATAAGAAAAGAAGACATGAATGAAAATGAAAATACAAAAATTACTGGAAGCAAAGAGCTGCTTCTGAAAATATTAATAAAATTGATAAACTTCTAAAAAACTGATTAAAAAAAAGAGTAAAGAATAAATACAAATTACCATGATCAGGAATGAAAGACAGTTTGTCACTACTGTCCCTACAGATATCAAAGGATAAAAAAGAGAATACTGTGAGTAATTTAACCATATTAAAATATGATATGCTATCACATATACATATGAAAACCTAGTTAAAATAGAAAATCACTATATATTTAAACATGACATGGATAACTATAATATATATAAAACTATTCAGTGTTATAATTAAAAGGACACCGAATCCATCATTTTAAAACTTGGAAAAAAATATATATATACACATACATAAATCCAGACCCTGTGGCTTCAGTGGGAAATTTTACTAAGCACATAAGAAAGAATTACCATAAAATTTACACCATATCTATCAGAAAATAGAAGAGCAAATAATTTTCAATTTATTTTATTTTTCTAATATTACCCTGATAGCAAAATCAGGCAAGAAGAATAAACAATGAAAATGAAAAACAATTATTCAATATTTCTCTAAATATAAATAAATATCATATTTAACAAAATATTAGTAAGTAGATTTAGTAACATATAAAAAGACATATACACCAGGACCAAGCAAAGTTTTATTCTAAACTTGGAAGGTTTGCTTCATATTTGAAAATCAATGTAACCTACAATATTAGCTACAGAAGAATTACATGATTATATGAATTGAGGCAGAAAAAATAAAGCATTTGGCAAATTTAACCCACATTCATGATTATATCTGTCAGAAAAATAAGAACAGATGGGTGGCTACCTTAACTTGATAAACAGTATTTACAGAAAACTTGTACTTAATGGTGAAAGATTGCTTTCCTCCTAAAATATGGAATGCAGTAAGAAGGTTCACTCTCACATTCTTATTCAAGATGGTGTTGGACATTCTAACCAGTGCAACACAAAAGACAAGTAAATGAAGTCCTACAGATGGGAAAAGAAGAAATATAACTGTTTATTTGCAGATTATATGACTGCCTATGTAGAAAAGCTTAAGAAATAAAAAAAAAATCATAGCACCAAGATAGTATATCTTCCAGTCTTTAGCAAAGTTTTAGGAAATAAGAGAAGATTCAAAAATCCTATTTCTATTTATTAGCAATGAATATGTAGATGTTAAAAATAAAATATAGCATGTCTTAATAATCACTAAACAAAAATTGAAATACTTAGTTGTAAATATAACAAAACATGTACTGAAATTCTATGCTGATATATACAAAACTGCTGATAAAGTAAAGTAAGACAGATCTACATTAATGGGGAGATATACCATGTCTATGAATAAAGATGTAAATTCTTCACAAATTAACACAATTCCTATCACATCCTGGCAAGATTTGTGGAGATATACAGGATACTATTTTAAAATACATAAATAACATAAGATTTTAGAATAGCTAAAACAGTTTTGACATAGAAGAATAAACTGGGAGGAATCAGTCTGATTTCAAGAGTTAGTATATAGCTACAATAACAAAGACTGAGTGGTATCAGTGGAGGGAAAGAACAATAAAGCAATGAGACAAGACAGAGAACCCACCAGAAACAGAGTTATACAAACATGAACTGGTTTTTTGTCAAAGGCGAAAAGCAATTAAATGAAGAACAGATAGCCTTTTCAATAAATGGTGCTGTGGCAACTGGACATCCATAGGCTACAGAAATAAGTGAATCAACTTATAAAAACTAGCCTAAGTCTCACACCTTATTAAAAAAACTAATACAAAATGGATCATGGACTTAAATTTAAAATGTAGAACAACACAAGTTTAGATAAAGTCATAGGAATCTTCACAATATGAGATTAGAAAATGAGTTCTCAAATTTGACAACAAACATAACCCATATAGGAAAACTGATAAATTAAACTTCACCAAAATTAAAAACTTTCATTCTGTGAAAGATTATGTTAAGAGGATAAAAATCACCCAGGGAAATATTTGTAGAAATATTCATGAACCACATACCCAACAAAGTGCTAGGTATATAGCACATATAAAGCACTTTTAAACTCACCAGCATAGAAACAATCAAATTAGAAAATATGCAAAATACACGAACAGACATTTCTCTGGAGAGGATACACAAATAGTGAATGAACACATGACAGGTGATCAACATCATTAGCCATGATGCAAATTAAAACCACAATGGGATATCACTTCATACCTATTTAGAAAAACTAGACAAAATAACGAACATCAAACGCTGGTGAGAATGAGGGAAGAAGTAGATCACTCACACATTATAAGTGGGAATGTAAAATGGTCAAGCCATGCTGGGAAAAAGTTTGGTATTTCAACATGCAATTATCATAAAACCCAACAATTGCACTCTTGGATGTTTATCCCAGAGAAATAAAAGCTTACCTTCACATACAAATCTGTATATAAATGTTTATAACAGCTTCATTCAGAACAGCAAAAAGTAGGAACAACTCAGATCTCTTTCAATGTAGGTAACTGGTTAAAGAAACCATGACATACCATACCACTTAATACTACTCATTAATAAAAAAGAGCCCACTATTGATACATATGGTAACTTGGATAATCACCAGAAAATTATGCTGAGAGAAAAAAAAAAGCACCAATCCCAAAGGTTACTTACCATATGATTCCATTTATATGTTTGAAATTGTAAAATTGTTGAAGAAAAGATCAAGGGTTAAGAGGGGTGTAGAAATGGGCACAAGTATAAAAGTAGAACACAGCGATCCTCGTCTTGATGGAAATTTTCTGCAACATGATTGTATCAATGTCAATATCCTAGTGAGAAGTTTATAAATTTGAAAGATGCTACAATTGGAGGGTAGTGGGTACAGGACACAGGAATTATTTCTTTTAAATGCCTGAGAATCTACAGTTACCGCAAAATAAAAAAGTCTACCAAAACATCAGCAATTATTTTGTCTTATGGAGGCTCCATGATTCTAATTTTACAATATGTTTACCTCAACAAAATTCCAATCTAATTCATAATTTGTCATATAATTTTCAGTTTTTAAACATATATGCATATTAAAGTTTGATTTACTTAAGATGCATAAAACTTAATTGCACATATTACTGAATTTTTACAAGAGTATGTTCTCATATAACTACCACTCTAATCAAGATACTTCTCATTTTCAAAATTTCTTTATGTCACTTAATATATATATAACACAAAATATGAATTTTCCTTTTTTGGTGTACCTTAGATTTAGTGCACTTAACTCCTAAATTTAGATATAACTGAGACGGATCAATTCATCTTAAGTATCAACTAGGTCCTATGATGGATGCATGAAACTCTGAAAGCCTTAAGTAACCCAGTAAGTGAAAGATAGTGTCAGGAACCAGTCCACAGATTCATCTTAGTCTCGTCCATATTTTTTAGTATGTCTACTACTTGCTTTGATGTTTGGATTCAGATTTATTTTTCTAATGCAATTTATACAATAAGAAATTACATGTTTATCTTTTTGTGAGATTTCTATGCAGTCAATATAGATAGGAATATTTATTTTCTTTTTAACCATTTTTTTTCATGAATTTAAGTTCTTCTGGGATGTAAACTTTGATATAAATATATAAATAAGAATGTTACACCATTGGAAATGATTAATGTATCTATTCTTATATGGTGAGCACTAACATTTATTCTTCAGCATGTGGTAAACAAATACTCTTCCCAGTTATTACAATCATGGTATTGCCTAGTTAAGCTAGAAAATACTTATATTCCTTTACCATAATTTGAGACACAGTTCAAGTAAATCAGGTAAAACAAACATAATACGTAGTTCAAAAATATTTCAATCTCAACTCAGATAGTAAATTATAAAATGGGAATTATTCTAATAATAGTATATGGCGTTTGTTATTCAGACACATATTATCTCTAAAAATCATTTCTGAACCAATAGAGTACAATTAGTACAGTTTCCACATATTTTGTTTTATTAATTATATAAGCATTCTAAATTATTAGTGGTGGTGATAAACTTCGATACAATATTAAGGAAGTATGTTTTCCATAACAATGCTAAATTAACTTAGAAATACATTTCACTATGCTATAAAATGCTTTATTTTTCTTCTCTGCTCACTTTACATATGAATCTGTTATTAATGTGTAAGAAT
This sequence comes from Mellivora capensis, assembly GCA_004024625.1. Classification (NCBI taxonomy): domain Eukaryota; kingdom Metazoa; phylum Chordata; class Mammalia; order Carnivora; family Mustelidae; genus Mellivora; species Mellivora capensis. The sequence goes on from PISX010010242.1 coordinate 39,022, forward strand.
TTAAGGAATTCTTTACTTTATATAAGATTTCCATTAGATATAATATGAGGTAAAGGAAAGCTCCATTTTTTCATTTGCATTGTGCTGACATAGGCAGCATTCTTTTTTCCTAAAGATTTTATTTACTTAACAAACAGAGAGAGAGAGAGAGAGAGAGAGAGAGCACGCAGGAGCACAGAACAGCAGAGGGAGAAGCAGCCTCTCTGAGGATGTGGGGCTCTATCCCAGGACCCTGGGATATTGACCTGAGCCAAAGGAAGACGCTTAACCAACTGAGCCACCCTGGCACCCTGACTCAGGCAGCATTTGAATCGGCCTAAACCCTATTATAAATTAAGGGATCGGACCCTTATAAATAAAGGGATCGGATTTTTTTTTTTTGAAACCAAACCAAATTTGAACCATTACACTATACTTTCCCCTAAAGCATAAAGAGAACAATACTTTAAAATTAACAAGAAGATCAGAGCAATTCAGTCTTTATATGCATTACCCCATTTGAACTATAATTTAATGTTAGTTTCCAAGTAGTTTATGTCAGAAAAGTTAAAAATTTTTTATGCAAAAACTTTAGATCTTTGAAAGTAATGGATTAAAGATAAAAATAGAAAAGATACATAATACACTGTAGCAATATTTCAGGAACATTCCACATGTTCTGAGAAATATAAGAAGCTTATAAACAGTGAACTCTCTTTAGAATATTAGAATATTAATCCTGCACAATAGGCCAAATAGGTCATGAAAGGCTCTAGACCCATGCTCACTCAGCCAGGATCTGGAAGCAATAACTGAGACTAAGATACTTAAGTAACTTATTTCAGATCAACAGCTAACAGTTGCAGAATCCATTCGTCAAATCAAGATCCCACGTCTCTAAAATAATTAGGCTTTCCATGAAGCTTTGTGAATATTTGTTTGGAGTTTCTATGATCAAAAATACATATAATGAGTCACATTGATATATCACCTGGGTAAAAAGGAAATTTAATATTTCCAAACATCTAATTAAATCCCAATATAATAATTTATTAAAATATAAAGTTTACTATTTGAGAGAAAATTAACCTAATAATAATGAAATAAGTTGATTTTTCTAACTGTACCATGTAAAAGCAATCAACATTACAACTCCTGGGATGTGCTTTTAAACTTCCCATAACCTAAGCATATTCACTCATTCATTTTCTCACACGCATGACCCACAATGAAAGATAAGTTACAACATCCAATGGGATTAATTAAAGAAGGGCAATCTTTGGTACTGTAGCAGTAAGGAAAGAAAAAAAAAAAAAACTAGTTGCTGGAGTTAAAAACTCCATCAGGCTTTATCTTGACAGTGTTTTGAAGCGTATGTAATGAAAGACTTTGCACTATTTCATAATCATTGACAGCCATCTCTTTGGGAATCATAATTGACAAGGTCCATCATGCAAGGCCATGTTAACTAAATTAATCATTTTATATAAATAGAAAATGCACTTGTACATATTCACATCATTTCAAGATCCAAAACACATGTTCATAGGAGTCAATTTTCTTTTTGATGTTAGAATAGTTGCAAATGGGTGAAAAAATTGTAAAAAGGGGGGAACCTACAAATACCAACATTTTGCATTCCAAATGAAAGTTAAAATCTCCCTGGAATTAGTCGCAGTTACATCAGTAGTCAAGAGATGGACTATAGATGCTAAGAAGATGTCAATAGGAAAGTATAAGGCTCCAGATGCTCTTGTTACTAAAAAACAGATTAAGGGTCCACCATCTGCAATATTCTGCTGCCAAGCACATCTTTTATATGGCTACTGGTACTGGTTAAAATGAGGAACCACAATAAGAAAGCATCAAAAAGGACCACACCGCAGACAATTCTTTGATACCAAGAGACCAGTTTAACTACAATTACCTACAAGGTGCCAATTTCCTCTGGAGTAAAACTGTCACACTGGAACTCATGCATCAGTTAGTAAATTCAAGCCACATTTTAATTACTGTATAATCTATCTAAAAAAGACTAAACCATGAGTTTTGTAAACCATGGCTTTGTAAAACAGAGTAAAAATGTAATAAATGGGATGGTGATATTACCTTTGTCCATGGGAATTTTGGGGTCTAATGAAAGTAAAAAAGACCAAAAAGAATTTGGAAAAATCTAACTCCATGATTATATCCAGGCACAGAGGCTATTTATATGAATGAGGCAGTAATGACAACAATAGTAATTCAAATTTTCATGGCACATAGTTGTTATTAGAATGTTTTCTTAGTATCTTAGATAAGTGAGAGACATGATGTCACATATGCTTATCAATTTTCTTACAATCTTTCTGGATGCTGCCTTGTTCATCCATCCACTGCCACTCTTAGCCACCACTTTTCTACCAGGCCCTGAGTTGGCCTGTTAGGATTTGGCCTCCCCCAACCTTGGATACGAATTCATCTTACTTGATGAAGTGGCAGATACCACCGGATCCTCTAGTGTTATATCACCACCCTACCAGTCTGTTCGGCCTCCACTTCTTCCCTATACTACTATACTTCCCTATCCTATGCTGCATTTGAGATGTAAAGTGACAGAGCTTATTATACTTATTGATGAGAATATCTCTTTCCACTTAGCATACACCAGAACAAAAAGGGTAAATCTGAGTGTAAACATTAATGACGATGACCACTTACATTTTATTTAAGGTTGATTTTATTTGCCATGCAAACACACATGAATTATATCCCAGGCTAACGGATAGAAGTGAGCAGCCATATTCCCTGATGATGTGTCCTCAACTTATCAGAGAGTGCAAAATAAGTCCTGTCAGCAGCTCCATGCTGCCCACACAGAGTAGGAGACTTCTAGGGAAGAAGAGTGTTGTATAAAGACCTTACTGACTATTCTATTAAGGAACATTCAACATTCTATCAAGCAAGATCACAACCATTTAAACAAGTCCACATTAGGCTATAGTAAGGAGCTTCTATGTTCTATTGCTATTACTTATTGAGCACTTCTTTGTTGCTACCACTTTCACCTTCACTGCTCTTTCTACAACTACTTTTACTTCTGATAATCTTTCTATCATATGACATGAAGAACTTAATTTCATATTAGAAAGATTTTATCATTCCTTTCATGTCATTTCCAGATAAGGATAAAATAACTTATAGGTCCTTTTATCCAAATATCAGCTTCTAATGGGGGGAAAGAAAAGAAACATATTAACTCATGGGGTTTATAGAGGTAGGACAATATCATGCTCAGATTACAGACATTTTGTTATGGGTTAAATTGTATCCTTCAAAAAAGATGTTGAGGTTCTAACTCCAATACCTTATTTGGACCTTTGGGGCTTTACAGATGATCAAGCTAAGATAAGGTTATTAGAACTGGCCCAAATCAATATGACTGGTATCTTTATAAAAGGAGAAATTTGGAACAAAGACAGGTGTGTATACAGGGAAGAGAGAATATCATTATAAGGAACTCTAGAAGCTAGGAAAAGCATGGAACAGACTATCCCACAGCCCTCAGAAGGAAACAATCCTTTAGAAAAAGGAGGACAGGGGCGCCTGGGTGGCTCAGTGGGTTAAAGCCTCTGCCTTCGGCTCAGGTCATGATCTCAGGGTCCTGGGATGAGCCCCATGTCTGGCTCTCTGCTCAGCAGGGAGCCTGCTTCCCCCTCTCTCTCTGCCTGCCTCTCTGCCTGCTTGTGATCTCTGTCTGTCAAATAAATAAATAAATAAATAAATAAATAAATAAATAAATAAAATCTTAAAAAAAAAAAGAAAAAGGAGGACAGAGAGGGAGAGGGGGAGGAGGAGGGAAAGAAAACGATCCTGCTGATATCATTATTTCAGACTGGTAGCCTTCAAAATTGTGACAATGAATTTCTCTTGGTTAAGCTACCTTCTCTATGGTACATTATTACAACAGTCCCAGTAAACTCATATTCTCTTTGCTTGCTACATTCCGTCCTTCCATAAATACCAACAGATAAGAATGCTTCTCTGAAAGTATTCTTCCAAAGAAGCTTTTGTTAAATATGTCTTTATTAAAATATGTTAAGAGAATTTGTAATATCAATTAGTTAATACCTAAAATACAAACTAGTAAGTTTTAATATCTCTCATAATTTAGTGTTACAATGGCAGAATGTTCTAGCATTTGTGAAATCTGTAGAACAAAATTATGCCAGATATTTCTTCGTACTGTCCCCAGGAATAGGAGTTTCATTCAAGATGATATTTCTTGAATATGTTATTTATACAGATATATTCCTAGAATAGACAATAAACCTTTAAGTAGACAACATCTAAGATTCCCTTTATTTTAGAACATTGAAAGACTTTTTGAGTTGCTATTTAATTGACAGGTAAACATATATCCATAAAAATATCTATGGCATGTAGAAAAAATGATTTCAGGAATAATCTCTCTTGCACCAGAAAGACTCCCAAATACTAAATTAAAATCTGATATTATTCTTAATGTATCAGAATCTTTTGAGTTTGGGCAGTTAAGGTAAACTCCCTAGGACTCAGTTCCTCCTGCAGAGACTGAGAAAATAATTTTGATGTGTATTTAACAGTGGGGATCAGAATCTGTCCCTGCAATGAAATACTACTGAATTCAACCTGAAATCCTTGCTCTCATCAGAGTAAAGAGAGCAAAAGTTTATAACATTATATATAAAAGTGAACAATGTAATATGGACAACACAATGTGGGCAATATCACATATTATATAATGGTGTATATATAACTAGTATAATGTAACATAATGTAATGTAATATATTTCTCCAGGACTCTTTTGGAGTAAAAAGAAAAAAAAAGCTGAAAATGTGAAAAATGAAACTACATATTTAACATGCTTCATTGTTATGAAGCAGAAAGGACACAATAATCCGGCAAGCACTGTGGACAAAGGTTCCATTGCAAGTGCACTTTAAGGCCATGGTTATATGATGAAGCCGGTATACACAGAGCCTGAATCCCCAGTAAGGATCTTTACTGACAACCAAATGCTCTGTCAGTGAGAGTGGTTCAGTCATAAGCAATCATCGTGATCCTCTCTACAAAGGCACTCTCAAAGATTCCTTAGCATGCAAGTATGTGGGCTATGCTTAATTTTAATCTCCACAAGGGAATTAAAAAAAAAAAAAGAAATGTAGAAATAGGATTTATAGTTAGCATAACCTAACATCAAGAGTCAGAAGGGTAATGAGCAGTATTGAATTAACTGAAAGTATAGTAGAAAATGTCTGTGTTGAAATACAGTCATCTGGCTTATCAAGAGTGTCCCAGTATCACTGGTAGTAATTTGAAAGCAGCTATAATTTTAGTTAAATGTATCATCAGGAAATCGCAACCTCCAGTAACCACTGCTACTTTATAGAATCAGAACAGTTCTTTCACATGTGCGGAAGTGTGCCAGTCAGTACAACCGTACCGCAGTGACCACTTAGATTTTAATTTAACCTATTTTAAGATTCTCAGAAAGTTTAAACCTCTCATTTCTGTCATTACAATGGATTTCTGTGCCATTGCTACAGGGCAAAATCATTTGGAGGAGAGCTCTGAAGTGCACACTAAGGACAGAATTACCTGGGCTCCAGCTCTATTTTTCCTGATATGTGTATTCCTTTCAAGGATACTACAAAAGCGATATTTCAAATCCCTCTAGCAGCATCCACTGGAATCATCTGGGGCAGGCAGAATATGGTAGCTTTATGAATATTCATAGCAGCACATGGCCTATTATGATTCAGTGTGCTGAGCAAAATACAGCTGCTTTGCTCAAAGCCCACCAGGAGAGCAGAGGGTACTTGTTTTAAGTGGTCCCCAAGGTCAAAAACTAGTTAGCAATTTCATAGTTAGAAAATTACCCATCTCGCTGTACATGTTAAAAGCAGAGTATCTTTTAAAGCATTCAGGGATCTATAAACCTGCTTCTCTCTTTGCTACTAAAAGTGAACTATTTGAAGTCTGAAGAACACAAAAATAGAATCCACAGGAAATTTAGCTCCCTTCATGTCTTTATTTTTTCTGTCCTATGTTTATTTTTGATGAATATGTAGATGATGACAGGTTCAGTGATTTTAGACTAGAAAAGATACAATCTGTTAGGAATCTATTGTTAACAGTGAAATTCAATCATGTGTCAGGGTACAATGTGACCTAGTGGAAATATCATTAAACTAAGAAAGAGACAGTTTTCTTTATAGTGTCTGTTTTTGCTTATATTTGAGAAAACTATTCCTTTACTTTTACCATGCGATTAAGAAAAATACGCATAGCTTAATTTTTAAAAGACACAGGATCAACAGAATGAAAAGCCACAGAATTGGAGGAAATGTTTGTAAAAGATATATCTGATAAAACACTGTTATAAAAAATATATAAAGATTCTTAAAAAAAAACTAATTTTAAAAATGGGGAAAGACCTGAACAGACAACTCACCAAAAAATATATACAAATAAGCATACAAAAAGATATTCAAATCATATGTCATTAGGGAATTACAAAAAGTTAAAAACAATGAGATACTACTACATGCCTAGCCTATCTATTAGAATGACCAAAATCCAAAACACTGACAACATGAAATGCTGGAGAGAATATAGTACAGCAAGAACTACTATTCCTTGCTGGTAGAAATACAAAATGGTACAGCTGCTTTGGAAAACAGTTTGGCAGTGTCTTATAAAACTAAGCATATTCTTACCATACTATACCAGTAATCGTACTCCTTGATATTTGCCCAAATGAAATGAAATGAAAACTTACATCCACACGTAAACCTATGTTTATAAAAGCTTTATTCATAATTGCCAAAACGTGGAGGCAACCAGCATGTCCTTCAGTAGGTGAATGTAAAAATACACGGTAGTACATCCAGACAAGGAATATATTCAGAATTTTTCTTAAAAAGGAGCTATACAGCCATGAAAAGATACAGAGGAAACTTTTATTAAGTGAAATAAGCCAATCTGAAAAGGCTATAAACTATAAAATTCCAGCTATATGACATTCAGGAAAAGGTAAGACTATGGTGACAGTTAAAAAAAAAAAAAAGGTTGCCATGCAATGAGGGCAGAAAGGATGAACAGGTGATTCACAGAGGATTTTTAGGGTAGTGAAACTATTCTGTATGATATTACAATGGTAGCTAGATGTCATTATGTATTTGTCAAACTCACAGAATGTACAGCACCAAGAGTAAACCCTAATGTGCATTATAGACTTTGGGTAATAATAGTTGAGTCAATGTAGTTTCGTTTACCGTAACAAATGTATAATCTTAGTATGGGATATCAGTAGTGGGGTGTGAGAACAGGGCGCAGATGTCCAATTTTTCCATAAATGTAAAACTGTTCTAAAATATTAAATGCATTAGAAGAGAAAATGAAACAGGAAGCATGAAACTACCTGTGTACCTGAATATTTATATATGCACTTTCTAAGTGGTTTTCCCTTTAGAAAGGGTTTGTAAAAATGAAATCATATAAATGCTAGGAGGAAAAACTGAGTGAATTCTTCACTGAATTTGTAAGAAAAATCTTCCTAAGAACAAATAAAGATGCAATAAAAGATTGATACATCTGACAACATAATTTTTGAAATGCATGCCCAAAAACACTATAAGCAAAATCAAAAAGCAACTGAAAAACAGGGGAAAAATATGTGTGACATAAACCATGACTGAAGGACTAAAATCCCCATTGTATATGGAATTCCTAAAAATTAAAGACAGAGTAATAAATACTAGATAGAAAAAAGGACAAAATATATTAACAGATAATTCATAAATAATATTTTATCCTCAAATATGTAAAAAGTTTTAATTTAATCAGAATTAGGAAGTATAATTTAAAACAATAGTAAAATACCATTTCTCTTCTATCAGGCAAAAATGAAAAGTGTGGTGTTAGTGAGCCTAAGGAAATAGAATGTCTTATATATTGCTGGTGGAAATAATCATTAGCCTAAAAGTTTTAGGAGAAAATTTGTAATTATCTATTGAAATGTATATATATGATCTTGTGTTCTGACAAAGAATTCCACTTCTAGAAATCTACCCTAAAGGTATACCTCCAACAACATCAAAATTATACATGGAAGATTATATATGTAGTGTTTGAATAATTTTGGAAACAACCTAAATGTCCATATTTAGGAGGGTGGTTGGATAAATTATGGCACAGCCACACAATGGAGTGTTCAGTATTGTACACAAGAATGATGAATTCTGTGTATTAATCTGGAGTGTTTTATAGGACATACTATAAAGTGAAAAAAGCAAAATGCAAAAGTATTTATAGTTATGCCACCTTTCATATAAGAAAGATGAGAATCACACATTTTCTGATTCCATTTTTATGAAGTGTCCAAATTAGTCCAATTTATAAAGACACAAGGTAGATTACTAATTGTCTACAACCAGTGTGGAAAGGGTGAGGTGTGACAGCTAATAGGTACAAGAGGATATTTTAGAGTGATGAAAATGTTCTAATGTTAGATAATAAGGATGACTGCACATCTCTGTAAATGCACGAAAATCCACTAAATCGTACAATTTGTAGAGGTAAACTACATGATGTATGAATGGTATGCCTACAGAGCCATTCAGTTTTCTAAAAAGAAAGAAAAGAATCTAAGAGAATATACATATGTTTCATCATTTGTGCCAAAGAAATACAGGGAGGATAATAATTAGATATGGGGGAAGTGTACACAAGAAAGGTCTAGAAAATGGGAATAGGAACAGGAGTGAAGGGAAAGCAATCATACTTTTCTGGACCTATGTTTGTATAATTTTGATTTTTAGAACTTGGCTGGTTCATATACCTAAAAAGTGAATAAATAATTAAAATCAACCACGATGTGTGGGCAACACAAAATTAAATAAAAACGATAACAAATTAACTGTATTACAGAAGAAAAACATAATCACACTGAAAAATTTGGGGGAGAAAGGAACTAGCTTAACTAACTCCAGAAAGCACCATTTTGACTGGATATTTTTGCTAAAGACAAAATATAGCTTCACATAAATATTATAACTTATAATAAATTTGTTTCTCACAAGATTATGATTAGGCAATTCTGAAACCACTTTATTTGTATGGTAGGATTAAACCCAATAAGTATATATATTATACATAATGAGAGCTAGGTATTTCACTACTGAAGAGAAAAGTTACAAATAAAGTGAAGTATAGAAGATACCTAAACTGCTGGACTGGAATCAGAAATATCACTAAGAATTCTTGTTTTTTAATATATGGACACACAGACATACAGAGAAATAAATATAACTAAGAAACTGTGTGTTTATATTCACACATATCTCCTAACTCTATTCTCTGAGAGGGCTTGGAACAATGCTACCCCCAGTAGCAATGAGCACATTTAATATGCATATCTTAGTTTCTAAATACTGTTCTGCAATTAAAGAAAAACAAAAAACAAAAAAACAAGAACAAACATGTCTACTTGGAGAGGTGGTTGATCTGGAGCTAAGGCAGGAAAATACAAAATAAGCCTAGAATATCCTGTGGTACCAGAAATTAAAGTACTCAGGAAAAGATGAGGGAACGTCAAAAGGACATTAAGAGTCAATGTGTCCCAAAACGGATAACATTAAAGAAACACAACTATATTTGCAGATGACATGATACTCTATGTAAAAAAAACCCAAAGACTCCACGAAAAAAATTGCTAGAAATGATACACAAATTCAGTAAAGCAGCAGGATACAAAATCAACATACAGAAATCTGTGTCATTTCTATACACCAATAATGAAACAGCAGAAAGAGAAATCAAAGAATCAATCTCATTTATAATTGCACCAAAAACCATAATATACTAAGGAATAAACCTAACCACAGAGGTAAAAGATCTGTACTCTGAAAACTATAGAACACTTATGAAAGAAATTAAAGAAGACACAAAGAAATGGAAAAACATTCCATGCCCATGGAATGGAAGAACAAATACGGTTAAAATGTCTCTACAACTCAAAGCAATCTACACATTTAATGCAATCCCTACCAAAATATCACCAGCATTTTTCATAGAGCTAGAACAAACGATCCTAAAATTTGTGTGGAAAAGCAAAACAAACAAACAAACAAACAAACAAAAAAAACCACAGTCAAAGTAATCTCGAAAAATAAAAGCAAAACTAGAGGCCTCACAATTCCAGATTTCAAGCTACATTACAAAGCTGTAGTCATCAAGACAGTACCGACACAAAAACAGACACATTGATCAATGGAACAGAATAGAAAACCCAGAAATGGACCCAAAGTATTGGTCAACTAATCTTTGACAAAGCAGGAAATACTATCCAATGGAAAAAGTTCTCTTCAACAAATAGTTCTGGGGAAATTGGACAGCTACAACCAAAAGAATGAAACTAATATTACACTGTATGCTAACTGGAATTTAAATAAAACTTTGAAGAAGAAAAAAAAAAGAGACACAGTTAAATGTTAAGTGGGATGCTGATTTATATCCCAGAACATAAAAAGATCTTAGTGAAAAATGTGGTAACGTTTAAATAGTAGTATTTAGTAGGTTTAGTTAATAGCATTATATAAATATTAATTTCTTAATCTGGATAAATATAGCAATGCTTATGTAAATGGTTATTATTTTGTCTTTTCTAGAAGGAATACAGCTTGTTCCAGCTACTGCTCTTGGCAGCATTTGTTAGTATCCCCAGTGACTCTCACCAGTTTACATGTTACAACTCGCAGTTGCTCTGAATGAAAGCCGTTAGAATTGGAGGAGATATATCTTATGCGACTAGCTGTTGAGTACAGCTGGTTCCAGCTACTGCTCTTGGCAGCATTTGTTAGTATCCCCAGTGACTCTCACCCGTTTACATGCATCTAATTCTTTTCAAAGCTAGCTCTTGCTATTCACAATATAGACCACAGAGCCTGTTAGAAATGCAGAATCTCAGGCCCTGCCTAGACCTACTAATTCAAAACCTGCATTTGAACAAGATCCTCAGATGATTCATTTACCATTAAAGTCTAAGATGCACTGACCTAGATGAGTCAGTGTGGCAGTTTCAGCACCATATTTAAAGGATTTTATTCATTTATTTGACAGAGAGAGATCACAAGTAGACAGGCAGGCAGAGAGAGAGGGGGAAGCAGGCTCCCCGCTGAGCAGAGAGCCCGACGTGGGGCTCGATCCCAGGACCCTGAGATCATGACCCGAGCCGAAGGCAGCGGCTTTAACCCACTGAGCCACCCGGGCGCCCCTCAGCACCATATTTAAAGGCTGGTTGACACCAGGGTCCCTGAGGAATTTTCCAGTAAGAGCTTGCTTCAAAACTCTTCCATAAACCATATATAAAGGGTTTAGAGTTGCAAGATTCAATGTAACAGTCTAATAAACATAGCTTATATGTGTCTTCATAAAATTTGCTTGAGGTTTTTAAAAAATATTTATGATTTTACTTCTTGTGAAAATTTCCACTAGACAATAATAATAAGGTCTTTTAAGGTCCATACGTTGGAATTATTGATATAGATGACATAGCATATGCCTTTGCAAATATCTTCAATGAGAACCTTATATATATCTCCTTCTTGGAAATATTTTGACACTGAAAGAGCATATGGAAAAGATTTTTCTAATATTTACATCATGGAATTATCAATCATTTCATTTATACAATAAATTTATTTCCAGTTAGCTGTAATTTATTAATTTTTAAAAAATATTATTTTCATATTATCCAGAAAAATTCCCTTTCTCAAAGACATAGTTTAAACCTTAACACTGACACTCATTTGAATTCTGATTAGAATAATGCTTAGTGTTTGACCTCAAGAAATTTACAAATCTGTGAAGAAGACATAAGTGTAAATAAGTAGCTAAACGAACTGGAAAGAAAATATAGAGAGGTGCAAGCAGAGGGGATCACATAGGCAACTGTGCATTTATAAAATTTCCATGTGCTTTTGATAAGTAAAGAGCATGTTACATAATATTCTAAAAATATTTAAATATACTTTAATAAAAATGACATCCCCTTAAGTCAGACTCAGATGCAGGAACTCTTGGTGTAAAAACTGAACACATCCTGAAGGGATATAATTCCCTTTTCTGGAAAATGGAAAACATACTTAATTATTAGTTTGAATTAACTAAAATACTAGGTCAAAACATTCTAATATTGGCCATTTTATCTGGGTCAAATTAATTTATTAATGATAATTTAAAACCTATGGAAAGAAAAAAATAGCTGGACTTAATTACATTTAATTCACAATGAATATCCACTTTACTTTTTTTCCAAGAGGTGGCACAGCACACAAAAGTTTTGGCTTCAGGCCAAAATAATTACCCTGACTTTATCACTTTCTACCATGTTACATTGCATAAATTTTATATTTCTTTGCTTCAGTTTATCTGTACAATAAAGATAGTATGCTATATATTTTACAAGATTACAGAAATCAAATGAAGCAATTTATATCAAGTTCTTAGCCTAGAACTCGAGCATAGTAGTTGCTAAGTACATGGTAGTAGAAGCTGCCATGCTATTCTTGTTACTGGCTGTCATCTATACTAGGTAATAAGCATCAGTAGTAATCCGCATTATTTACCCGATCCTTCAGATAATTCAAGCAAAACCACACTAACATCACCATCCTTGTCTTTAAAACATAAAGCATACAGAAGTCAACTTTCCTGATGTACTTAATTTTAAGTTACTTTATCATATCTTGCCTCGATAATAACTAGATGTTACCTTTCAGAAATTTTGTGTACTTTTAAATTTCTTTATCTAATGTAGTTTTCTAAAATGGCTAATGTTATTTTCACACATTCTGCCCTCACCTCCTAAATTGTGAACAGAGGCCGTGCATCATCTAACTCCTGTGCAACCGATGTTTAACATCACTGAAATATAAACTAAACGAGGATTTAAATAAATATCTATTTCATTTTGTGAATTCCATGAATAAATAAACTGTAGGCTACAAGAATTTAAGTGATCTTTTTAATTTCATGCAAATCTTTAGAGAAAAATAAAATTAAGTCTTTCTAGATTTCAGTAACTTCTATAAAATTGGTTTGTTTTTCAAAATAAATTGTATAACAAAAATATCAGCTCAAATTACCCTTAATAAAATCTAACATTTCATCACCTGACAATGCATGAAAATGTACTGATAATTAACATACTTAATATATTTATTTAGACCATGTGCATGCACTGCCTTTATATGCAATCCATTGTTACCCTTATTCAATCTACCATTATCCTGTGTTGTTTCCACTGCAATAACCTATTCACTGGTCTTCTCACTTATCTGTAGCCTACTTGTTCCCATTCAGCTCTCTACTCCAAAATCCAAGATCATTTCCAAATGGTAATGTGACCAAGTCAGCAGCATCACTTTTCCTTAAACCATTTCAAGGGTGCCTTGGTGGCTCAGTTGGTTAAGCGTCTGACTCTTGGTTTCTGCTCAGGTCATGATCTCAGCGTTGTGAGATCAAGCCCTGCACCAGGCTCCATACTCAGCAGGGCATCTGCTTAAAGATTCTGTCCCTCTGTCCCTCCTTACTCCAACCTACTCTTTCTCTCAAGTAAGTAAATCCTAAAAACAACAACAACAACAAAACACCTTTCAATGACTGTCATTCCCAGGGCAAGACAAACTTCGTTGTGGTGGCTCCTTACTACCTACAAGTAGGGTTTCTCAACCTCAGCATTGGTCATATGTTAGACTGAATAATTCTTTGTTGTGGAGGTTTGTTGACATGGTACCACATTTAGCAATATCTTTGACATCCATCCACTAGATGACAAAAGCAACCAACTGTGACAACCAAAAACATCTCCAGACATTACCAAACATCTCATAGCAAGCAAAACTGTTCCTGGTGGAGAACCAGTGGCCTAGAGAATATTATAGCAAGATTACATGCAAGGGCCTTGGAGTTTAAAAACTAAGGTTCAAGTTTGTACTCTGTTCATTCCCTCTAATATTTTTTACTCTGCAATACTGTTCTGGTTTCAGATAGAGATCTGGTGGATGTGTTCTGTCTTCTTGCATTTTGCTATTTCACTTTTACTCATTTTTCAGATCTGAGCTTAAGTATCACTTACTCAGGGGATCTTTTATTTGATCTATTTATTCTCTCAAAGCCCTCTCCCATCTTCATGGAAAATAGCAGGAATCCTTCCTTCATAGCATTTGCCACAGTTGAAAGTCTACATTTGTTTGTGTGACTATTTGATGAAGGAATGTCTTCCTAAAGGTCAGGTCTTTGCTTTTGTTTTCCTCTAGATGTTTTATAATTGCCAGCATCTAACAAAGTTGCTGGTACAAAGTGGGTGCTCAATGAATATATGTTGGAGGAATTAAAGAATATAATTAAATTTTCTCTATGAGAAAGATACTATTATTAATTTAATTTTAAAAGGGAAGGAACAAGGAGCACCTGCGTGGTACAGTCAGTTAAGCATCTACTCTTGATTTCAGCTCAAGTGATAATCTCAGGGGTGTGGGATCAAGCCCTGTGTCCAGCTCTGTCTTCAGTTCAGTGTCTGCCTGGGAATCTTCTCTCCCTCTTCCTCTGCCCCTTCTGCCCTCTCTCTCATGTTGTCTCTCTCTCTCTCTCTCTCTCTCTCTCTCTCTCAAATAAATAAATAAATCTTTAAAAAAATAAAAATAAAAAGTGAAAGAACGAACTCATAGAATTTAAGAAAAAATGTCTAAAGTCACATCTAAAATGTGTCAGAGCAAGAATAAAAACCAATCAATTCTAGATCGAATGCTCTTAGACCCTGTATTCTTGGATAATCACTTGGAAAATCACTTTTAGAAAAGTTCTGATATACTTATTCTCTTTATTTCCGCTTGAGGGCATTTCTGAGCACATAATGAGGAGTAAGCATATGATGATGGGGGATCATCAGTGATTAAACTGAGAACCATTCTGATACAGAAAAGAACTGAGCATATAAAGGTGTGCATAAAAAGTGCCAGGGATAAAATCACCCTCTTTACAAGAACTCAAAAGAAAGACATTTGGACAGAGTGTTGAGAAAAGATGGGTTGCTATAGCAGTTCAGTGATACCAAATAGTCAGTTCTCCAGGGTCTTTAGATAGTTGCACTAATGAATAATAAGTGGTCTTAACAATTCCATCCACTTACTTGATCTTTAATGATCTAGGTTCCAGGTGCAATGATCATTTCACCAGCACCAGTAAGAGAAAGGACCCCAGGTTGACCGATGGAGTGACTTCAGAAAAAAACAAAAACAAATCCTGCCTTCATTTGTTTGAATCCTTTGGAAAAAATATCATCCTCAGGAAGACAGATGTGTGTACATTTTAACTAAATTTTTTATCTAAATCTTCTTTAAACAAAACATATATATCCTGTTTTAAGGGAATACTAATTACTTTAAAATCTGTTATAAGCCTTCTGTAACTTATGTTTTCTTAAAAAATATAACAGACTAAAGAATGGCAAATATTTGTCAAAATTACTAGATGATCCAAAATGGAGACTACTTGTGACATGTAGAATGTTATTATACTCAACTCATTTATTCTACTTGGTATCACAGAATAGTGAATGATTTGTAGTGCTGATAAATACAGTGATTAGCATATGTTCAGGAATCTTACATTTAGTGATGGGACTATACTATCAGAGATGCTAATTAAAACCTGTAAGATATATTCTATTTTTCTGGCAGCAGCCACACATATCAGTCCAATCTGATACTAAATGTATGATAAAATCTTCAATTATTTTAATGGCACATACAACGAGGACCTAATCTTTGGATTGGATATCTCAATACAAGATTGAGAGAGATTATGGAGATTTATGGGAGATTATGCTTCCCATAAAAATTCCCTTAAATGAAGATCCCTTGTGCTAACAAAGTATTCAACACATCCTATAATTACCAACTCACCTGAAAAGTAATTTGCCACAAATGTCACATCAGCTACAAAATTCAAAAGCCAATTTAATATTTACTAAACATTGTGAATAAGCTATTAAATGGATAAAATAACCATCTCAGAAAAAATAACCATCTCAGTGCCATTTAACAGTGTTGAATTCAATACATTGTTCCACATATTAAAATGTCAATAATTGCTGGTAATTCTACATAAATGAGTAATTTTACTTTGTAGATAGGTAAATTTACAAAGGGTTCAAATGAATATCATATCATGCCAAACTAATTATTCTGAATAAACATATAAGTGTCTAAAATAATTTGAAATGCCCATAAACTCTCCCAAATAAGAGCTGTCTCCAGATGTGATTTATTTATCCATCTATGATACAGTTAAGAGAAGCACACAGACAATGAATCATGGAACATTGAAAAAATAAAATTAAAGAAAAAAAAGGGAGAAAAGCACACAGATATTCTGACTTGTTCTAATATATCAGGAATTTATTTGTATTAAGAATGCATAAATCAATGAAAATAAAATGTGAATAACATTATGCACAGTTGTATGGTAAACTTGAAATACAGTCAATTCTCATAAATTACACAAATGATCTAAAAAGTCAGTGTGAACATGAATTTCTGAATTTGGAACCATTGCTCCTAAGAGAAATTCAGGGGTAAATTCCTGAAAGCTTCTACTCACAATATTTTCATCAGTCTTTCAGTACATACCCTTGTTTAATATTTTCTCTTTTTAACACACCATAGCTAATATGTATTTTTGATTCATTAACATTGACTTATGACCAACATAACTTATTCCTGAATGAAACTTAGCTAACACAGACGTATTTTATCCATAAGGCACATTGATGCCTCCTTTTGTTTAGGAACACTGGACCACACCTTAGCACTAGGTCATTTTAAATAGTTTCAGTACCAACAAAAAGCAATACACACACAAACTGGCACTAAATAGATCACAAAAATGACACATATTTATACTATGACAGCTGCAATATCGGTCAAGAGTCTCCTTGTTCCACCACAACCAGGAACATGAACACAGAGACTTAAATTCTCTACCATTTTGCACCTGTGTATGAATGACTGCAAAAGCACTCTGAATATTGATTTGGAAGTTACAAATAATTTTTATAAATAGACATATTCACAAATATGGAATCCACCAATAATGTGAATTGACAATTCATTACTTAAGATGCACAAAAATATTTGACTAACTTTTATTTTAATGACCCTATGCTTTCTTGTAGGGCTTACAATGATTCAGGATGAACTAAGGGAAGTAATCTTTTACAATCTAGTACATCTATAATTAAATCTATAATAAAAGTCTCACCTGCTTCCCTGCATATTAAAATATATTTCAATGGCTTATGAAGTACTCTCTTTATGTCTTATTACAGAAATAAAGCTCTATTTCACTAAGATAATAGCTAAAAATTGTAACTATTTTTAAATTACATTTTTATGTATAAGATAATTAGGAATACGAAAACTTTCCCCTAATCTACTATTGCCCTCATGTTAAACCAAAGTTCTTTACTTTTATTATCACATTATACATATGAGATAACTTCATTAAAAACATTGCCAATTTCCTAAACTCAATCCTGAAGTAAATATTAGGCAAGGAAGTAAATACAACATGAAAATAATGAATCCATTATATGAATCCATAATATGAAAAAATATCTCTTCCAAAAAATAATATTAATCTTCCACCAGTATTTTGAACTACATAGGTATTAGTGAAAATATTTGATGAAAATTCATGAATGACTAGAACTGACTTTTAATACCTATAAAAGCAAAAATGCCTTCTATGAAAAATAAAATCTTTAAATAATTTCCTCATCTGTTATAGTATTCATTGCCAAATTTTGAGTTTCTGTGTGGGGGAAAAATTATAGATGAAATAAGAAATCCTTACTGAAATGATATAGAACATATGTTACTAGGAAGAGGGACCTCTAACAACGTATTTTAATGCTACCTAAATAAACTTATTTTGCACACAAAACTTAAGTATTAAAGATTCTCTGTAAAACACATGAATTAGATAATCAAATTATTTTCAATTCATATCATTGTAATACCTAATCTACCTCCTGCACATGTGACTATCTGAACTTCTGAATCACTTTTCAAGTCTTTCAAATGCAGTGTAGATGCTTAACATGTGTTTAAAATATATACTCCTAAAATCTACAGGCATACACATGCATGAACACAATATATACTCAAGTTTCACAAAGAGATGTTAGAAGTTAGTGTTTAAATCCATTTGATTAGTATCAGAAGTATATTTTGCAGTAATAGTTATAATTCTCTTTCAATATTTAGTCATATTTTAACTATGTAGAGAGCTCTGTGGATTAACTTTAAGAATGGAAAAGATGAATCATACTATGTAGCCCTTCACACATACAAAATTAAAATATATCTGTCCATTAGAGACAAAAGAATAATTTTATAAATTATATATTGCAGATATTCTCCTCCAAAGAACTTTCAAACTATATTCAGAGGCTAACATACTTAAATTTACTGTTAGAATTTGATTCGCATTGAAAAATCAATTATCTGTCCTTGACAAAGCTTTTATTATATCTAAATTATTTTAGCCATTGAAGAGACATTGAAATTTTTTTAAGTCGCAGTTTTAATCTTAACAAATTCATCACTCCAAAATATGTGAGATAAATTTGAAAAGGCCAAATCTGCTATATTAAAGCCTTTCTTTGGACCTCCTTATAGTTGAAACTGCCAAATATCTAGGCTGAATGCCACCAGAGTTAAGTTTCAAATACATATTCTTTCTTCACCAATCTGACATCATAATGCAGAGTTATTCAATGAGTTATTATGCCATTGTCTTAGAAAGTGGAATATTTCAAATCATGCAAGAAAACAGTAAAATAAAACACATATTATATTACATAAGCAGATTTATACCCAATTTTGTGGTATTAACAAAAGAATCGTATTTTAATATCACCAATGAAAATACATAATTTTATTTTCTTTTTATTCCATGTCCATATCAATGTCTAAGTATTTTCCACACATATATAAATACAATGTTTTCCAATAAAAAAGGTAAAATAACTATGGGATAAGTGCCAGAATAGAACTGAAACAACTAACACATAATTGCAAAAGTAATTAAACTAAAATATAAAATAAAAACAGTAGCAACAATGATTAAGAATTCTTTATGTAGAAATTTCCTTTTGTTGTCATTTAAAAATTGCCATCTCCATGAATGATTCATTTTAATAGTTAGTTGTTATTAAAACAGAAGGAAATATAACTGATTAAAAATGTATTAAATTTTCATTGATAGCTACCAATAAAACTAAAATTTGAACTTATTTCACATATACATTGTTTGGTCTTTATGTACAAAAAAAGCTTTCTGCTAGAAATTGTTGAAATTACAAGAAAACCCAAGTTCCTATCCCAATCTTCTAGGATATTATAATCAGGACCCTAAAGCCAGATGACAAAATAATCAGAAATAATTCTAATTTAAGGAAGTAAATGACAACTTCCACATGTGTACTGCATGCAAAACAAAAATATTTGTTTAAATCATGCAATATTGGATATTCATATATACATATGTGTGTATATAATTTTAAAAATAAAAAATAATGAAATAGCATATTTTTAAAATGAACTAATAATTACAGCAAAGCCCATATGATACCAAATCTATCTCTCGAGTTAGGACTTACACTTCCTTATGGCTAATGGTCAATCAGAGTTTAATAAGAATAATATGCTTCCATTTACTGAATATTTCCTATATTCTGAACATTGCACAAATCTCATCATGAAGCTAATACACTGATTCCTACACTTGATGTAGTCATTACTAATAGCCCCTTTCAGATGACATTATAAAGTTGTAACAAGTTAAATTATGTGCCAGTCCTGTAGCCAGAACTAAAATCCAGCCCATTTGATGACTACATTCACACTTCGTGTTTTGTGCCTTACTGTTTTGGACACTCAGTCTCCAAACTTCTCCATTTCAAAAAGAGGCAAAAACTCATCTATTTTGCTTCTGTTTTTGTTTTTTAAGACTTATTTATTTTAGAGGGAGAGACAGCAAGAGAACAAGAACACAAGCGGGAGGGGCAGAAGGAGAGGGTGAGAGACCCTCAAGCAGACTCCATATTCAGCATAGAGCCTGACATGGGGCTTGATCTCATGATGCTAAGATCACCACTTGAGTAGAAACCAAGAGTCAGATGATGCTTAGCCAACTGTGCCACGACTTTGTAGGCACCCCAAAACTCATCTATTCTTTAACAAACTATTATATTCTCCTCATTGTGCTTTCTGAAATATATAATAATAGAATGTGATTGTACATGGATTTTATTCCCTTTGGAAAATCTCTGATGAACTCCTGCTGCTGGCATATGTTGCTCCTCTAATTTATGACTTGGGTATATTCCGTTCATTCACTTTATATAATATTTCCTTCTTTTCAAGTTCGCCCTTTGTTTCTTTTCACTTCTGTAAATAACTTATAGTAATAAATTAGAAACCTATTATTAATATTTAACTCCATAAAACATCTCTCTATAAAATTACCTATATGGATTTCTACTAACATGCTACTTTTACATTTCATTAATAAGAAAAAGCCCAAACCTGCTGGCAAAACCCTTTAAAACAAACTTTGAGATACTGAAGTACTTTGGTTTTAAGCATTTGATTTTATGAGCTCATTAATGAATGTTAATATTCTTCATTGAAATTTACTATCTATATTTTTGTGCTTTTTACCACTGTGAGTTGTTTTACATACTAGTGATTTTTATTACCCTATTAGTATTCTAAATTGAGTTTGGGTAGTAGAAATGACACAATTATCTTATTTTTATTAGATACCTCCTCATACTAGTTTTACACTATATTATTCTCCTTCAGTAGTTTATCAAACCCGCCTAAAACAATATGTACAACTAATAAATGGTTCTGGTTAGCAAAATCTACTCTGATATAATAGCAATGAAAATGTTAGGCCTAAATTTCCTAAATTTTTAAACACTTTATGTTTTTGAAGTGCTCTGATTTTCATCACAGCATATAACATTCCAGACTATCTTACATTTAAAAATGTAAAGGGAAGAAAAATGTAGATTTCTAGCTAATGAGATTTCATTGTCATCACAAATTTACTATAATTCCTCATTCTGCAATCTTTAGCTCTTAATATATGGTTAACTTTTATTCCTTTTTGTCTTTTTTTCTTGGAGGTTTTTGTTCTTTGTGTGTGTTTGTTTTGTTTTGTTTTGTTTGGATTCCAAGGAACTCACTCAAGGTTTTTCATAAAAGTTAGTAAAGAGGTGAAGACATTCATTTTAAGACTATGTACAGAAAAAGATAATTGAAGAAGAACCTGATAAAAATGACAGGCAGGCAATATCTAACACTGGCAAGGATGTAGAACAACAGAAACTCTCATCCATTGCTGGTAGAAGTGCAAAATGGTACAACCATCTTGAAAAACAGTTTAGTAGTGTCTTATAAAACTAAACATACTCTTACCATACACTCTATCAGTCATGTACCTTGACATTTGCCCAAACTTAAAAGTACATCTACACAAAAACCTGCATAGTTATTTACAGAAACTTTATTCATAATTGCCAAACCTTAGAAGTAACAGGATGTCCTTTGGTAGATAAATGGATAAATAAATTGTAGTACATCCAGACAATGAAAAATTATTCCACACTAAAAAGAGATGAGCATCAAGCCATGAAAAGACATACAGAGGAACTTCAAATATATAATACTAAGTAAGAGAACTCCATCTGAAAAGTCTACATGCTGTATGATTCCTACTATATGTTATCTAGAAGGCAAAATTATGGAGGCACTAAAAAGATTCATGCTTGCCAATGATGAGGAAGGTAATGGGATGAATAGATGGTACAAAGAATTTTTGGGTCAGCGAAACTCACTTCTATAATACCATAATGATAGATACAAGTCATTGTATGTTTTTCTAAGCCAATAAAGTATATAACACCAAGTGTGAACCTTATTGCAAGCTATGGACTCTAGGTGATAATAATGAGTCAACACAGGTTCATAGATTGTAACCAATATGGGAAGGCTAGGCATGTGTGGAGGTAGTGGGTATGTATGTGGGAACTCTGTATCTCCACTCAATTTCTCTATGAACCTAAAGCTATTCTAAAATATAAGGTCTATTAAAAGAAGAAGAAGAAGGAGGAGGAGGAGGAGAAGGAGGAGGAGGAGGAGGAGGAGGAGGAGGAGGAGAAGAAGAAGAAGAAGGAGAAGAAAGAAGAAGAAGAAGAAGAAGAAGAAGAAGAAGAAGAAGAAGAAGAAGAAGAAGCAGCAGCAGCAGCAGCAAAGGGGCAAGAACTATAGTATTATATCTCCATGTCTCTAAGATTGGAAATGAAGGGCTCTACTGAAATTTAAGAAAGAAGGAAAGAGTTGTTAGGAATGTCCCTCAGGATTCCAGATAGAAATATATTCAACTATTCTCTTGGTCTCGGCCTCTTTAAACTTCTGGCTTCTTTTGCTACTGAAAGCCACATCTTCACCTTTCTGACCATTCTGTATTTTGTCTAATTATGGGCTTCTGCTTAAAGCAGGCCTGGGCATAGTTATAAATTCAGATTATTCATAAATTTCCACATAATAACTGCTTTGGCCTCTTATATCTTACTACCTTTCAGCTTTTGCTCTCATTGACAGATGCTCACATTGTTTTTGTTGTTATTGCCAAATAAAATTCTGGAGAGTAGGAATATTATTATCCAGATGATTGGATTATCCATTTGAGTAGAACTTTTTTGTTTTTGTTTTTTGTTTGCTGTTGGTCATGCCACCTCAAGTGATAATGCAAACTGAAGATTGCTAAATCATTCAGGATTAAGACATGTATGAATGCTAAGGGAATACAGTAGATGAAAGAAGAAGAGGAGGAAAGAGGAGTGAAAGAAAACACACCTGCATGGGCAAGACACATATCCAACGTAATGAAACAATTTGTTCACAAATACCTTAGATGTGGGAATTATCAGATATAAATTAATAAACTATGTTCAGATTTTTAAAAATAAAACATTTAAAATAGAAGAACTAAGAGGGAATCAAGTTGATTTGTTTCACCTTAAATTTATGATCACAAAACCTAAGCATCTCTTTTTCCCAAAAAACATTTTCCCAGATAAAATTTCCCAGGGTGAAAAAATTATAATTCTCTACCCCATTCACCCTTACATTCACCTAGAGCAAAATTTCATTAATTATTTTCTCCCCATTTTCACTCTTATTTGATGACCTTATTTTCTATTTCACTTACAAAATAGAAGCAATTAAAAGGACTTCTAAAACTGCTTGTCACTACAACTGTTTACCTCCACACATACCCACATTCAGTGTTATCTCACCTTTTAACAGGACAAACTGTCATTGCCTATAACTAAAGTCAGATCCTCTACTTGTGAGTAGGTCTTGCCTCTTCTCATCTAATTAAGACTCTTATTCTGCAAATTTTTGGCTTCTTTTCTTGTATGAGCAATTTTTCTTCCTCTGCTAGATCATTCTCACCCAGAGAAAAACATGATGTTATTTCACTTAATGTGAAAAAAAAAATCTTTATCCCACTTGATATCCACTTATCACTCCATTTCTCTTTTTCCCTCATAGAAAAGCTTCTTGACATATTTATTTTTCTCATTTGCCTCTAATTTCTCTCTTCCCATTCTCTCTTGAGAACTTCATTAAGGTTTGTTTTCTTCCACTTCTACACGCAAACTGCTATTTTCAAGGTGATTAATATTCTTTTATCTATGTAATGGCCAATCCTTTCGTCCTATTATACTTGACTTACTGATAGAATTTGATATCTATGATCACTATTCCTTGAAGTATTTTTCTTTTCTCTTCAGAACACCATACTCTCTTAGTTTTTCCTCTACCTTTTGGATAATCCTTATTCTTTTTTGTCATACTCCAAATTTCTTCAGCGCGTGGATCTCTATCCTTTGTGAAGAATATGTGTATACTCCTTAAATCAGTATCATGGCTTTATTACATTTAGGACTACCACATTATTTTTTTAGTCTCCAATTTGGCTATTCTTTCTCATTTTTTCTGTTGATTACTTCTGGCCACGCAGACTTCTTAAGTTACTGAGGTAAGGTCTTGAAATTCTTGACTTAAAAAAAAAATCTATACGTATTCAACATCATACACAGAAACAAAAGTTTCTTTAAAATTAAAGACTTATTTAGAATCTCTTTAACTTCATTGTAAAGAATATTTTTCTTTTAAAAAAAGACTCAAAAAGTTAATGATAAAGAATCTTAAAAATTTGACTGGTTTAAGATTAACAGCTTCTTTTTAATCAAGAGATGCTTTTAGAAAAAATGAACAGACTGCCCATAAACTAAAATATAAAATATAATCAAAATATAAACAGAAAGGGTTAGTAATTCAGAATATATGCAGAATAATGAAACAACCCAATAGAGTAATTGGAAAAAAAATAAATATTATCCAGAATATTAAAACATGAATAAACAATGAATATATGATGCTTAATCTCAGTAACCATAACCCCATAACCAGGGGTATGTTAAACACAGGATGAAATGTCATTTTACATTAATCAGGTTGGCAAAATGAAAAGATCTAATCGTGAGTTTCTGTGAGGATTTGAAACAAGGAGACCCATACAGAGTTGTAAATAATGAAGTGAAGAGGGGAAATTTAGAAGTCATTGCCTCATGATCAGTGGGGATTTACTCAGTTCATTGTTTGCTCAGTAATATACACTATGTATTTCATAATAATTACTTTCATGCTGCTTGTGAGTATTGTCTAACAGAAAAATATTTTTATTGATAGTACAATAAATGTGACCCAAGATTTTATGCTATTGACTTTCTTAGACCCTACAATCACATTATGGATGGGTTTATTGCATTTTTATTTTGTAAATACATATAATAACTCTAGAATATGAAACAAGGATCTTATCATACTGGTTGCCTCTGGAGGTAAAAGTGGGAGAAAATTTTTTTCATTATATATTTAATTTTTGAATTTTATACTGGGGAAAGTTACTATTCAGAAAACATTGAAATATCAAAAATATCAAATATAAAATACAAAAAGCTCAAAAATCATTCTTGCTTCCACTTATGATCAAGAGACAAAACTGGTTTTATTTATTTATTTGACAGAGAGAGAGAGACAGCGAGAGAGGGAATACAAGCAGGGGGAGTGGGAGAGGGAGAAGCAGGCTTCCCAAGATCATGAGCTGAAGGCAGATGATTAACAACTAAGCCACCCAGGCACCCCCATAAACTATCTTTTTAAAGATTTTATTATTTATGAGAAAGAGAAAGAGAGAGAGAGAGAGAATGAGTGACGGGAGGGGCAGAGGGAAAAGCAAACTCCCCACAGAGCAGGGAGCCAGATGCAGGGCTCTATCCCAGGACCTTGAGATCATGACCTAAACTGAAGGCAGAAGCTTAACCCACTGAGCCACCCAGGTACCCTAAAAATGAACTATTTTTAAAAGTATTTTATATTTAGAACTATTTTTTACAACTACCACCATAATGAAACCAATTTTTCAGCTAATAAATACTTCTCAAAAATATGAAATTATTTTAGCACCCCTTTTATTCTCACAATTTCCCTCATTTGAACAATAAGTTATTCACTCACACTACTTTAAGTCATCATTTTAGAGAACATACTTACCCTACATTTCCTCTCCCCTTTGCTGTTCTCTAAAACACAGCAGTTGTAGACCCTTGAAACCTGAGATGGAGCATGATACTAAGAACCAGCCAATTGGAATGTATGGGAGAACACATGGAGGAGAGCCTCCCATGGCCCTGTATCTTTCACTTTTGAACTGGTAACACAGAGAGAAATAAATGCCATCTTATTAAGACATTATCTTTTGAGGTCTTGCTCCTAAAGCAACTTAGTCTGTATTCTACGTAATATGTATATTAAATAACAAAGATAAAGTATAACTTTAAAGTACTATATTAGAAGTTACTCATAAACAGCTATGGATTTAACTGTACTTCTTATAAAACTATTAGATTTTAAAGTTCATTATTAAGGTGAAAATCATGTAGAACCAGAACTATCTCTCTCATTGAACGCACTAGAACCAGTTTTTCCCTTCACATTGGAATCGACTGTCATTTCACAGAGCACATTATGAAGCAGTTTCTGTTAGTTAGAGGTCATGTTGTATAAAATATTATACATCACTGAAACATCACAATTAGGGCAATGACATTTTCACACATTTCACACATTTCAAGCAGTTTCTGTTAGTTAGAGGTCATGTTGTGTAAAATATTATACATTACTGAAACATCACAATTAGGGCAAACACATTTTCACACTCAGAGTGACCCTGAGGCACTGAACCTAAATTAGATAAGACCAAACCATGTTTCTCATCTTTGATTCCCCAAGATAACTGGTTACACAATGGAATCATTTGCCCTTACTCTTATTCTCTCTTAGTTTAGTGGTATTACCATGGAATACAAGAGGAAATCTGAAAATCCCATTAAGAAATAGCTTCTCTAATTCTAATTCTTCTCTAATAGTAGTTATATTCTACCTCATAATTTCATAATGTAATTGTAAAAGTTTTCTTCCTATGTTTACTATAAATAAGAATATAAGACCACCCCGAATGTTGACTTTTTTTTTCTTGCTCTTCAAAATATTCTTTATTTCAAGATTTGCTGATACAGAAGTGATATTTTTTGATGTTCTGTACAATCACTTGATGCACTATCCCCATGAGATAGATCTTAATTAACATTTTATTGATAATCAATACAAAACACAGAAAATTAAATGGTTTGTTTTAGAATTTCACAAAATATGAAGCAATCAGAATGGGATCTTAGGGTTTTAGGATTCCTGCCTGATTAATTATTATGTTTTTGCATTCACAACAATAGTACACTAGGGTTTCTTTTTCTTCACATTCTCGCCAGCACCTATTGTTTCTTGTGTTGTTGCTTTTAGCCATTCTGACAGGTGTGAGGTGATATCTCACTGTAGTTTTGATTTTCACTTCCCTGATGATTAGTGATGTTGAACATCTTTTCATTTCTCTGTTGGCCATCTGTATGTCTTCTTTGCAGAAACATCTGTTCATGCCTTCAATCTATTTTTAATTGGATTATTTGTTTTTAGGGTGTTGGGTTGCATAAAGTCTTTCTATATTTTGGATACTCTTTATCAGACATGTCATTTGCAAATATCTTCTCCCATTTGGTAGGCTGCCTTTTAGTTTTGTTGACTGTTTCCTTCGCTGTGCAGAGGCTTTTATTTTGATGTAGTCCCAATAGTTTATTTTTGCTTTTGTTTCTCTTGCCTCAGAAGACATACCTAGAAAAAAATGTTGCTATGGCCGAGGTCAAAGAAGCTAATGCCTACAGTGTCTAGGATTTTTATGCTTTCATATATCACATTTAGGTCTTTCATCTTGAATTTATTTTTGTGTATGGTGTAAGAGAGTGGTCCAGTTTTTTTCTTTTCTATGTTGCTGTCCAGTTTTCCCAACACTGTTTGTTGAGGGACTTCCTTCCATTGGATATTCTTTCTTGCTTTGTTGACGATTACTTGACCATATAGTTGTGGGTTCATTTCTTGGTTCTCTGTTCTGTTGCACTGATAGATGTGTCTATTTCTATGCCAGTACTATTTTGATTACTTTTTTTTGAGTTTTTGAGTTGATTACTATTTTGAGTACTTTATATTACAACTTTGTAATATAACTTGAAGTCTTGAATTTTGATGCCTCCAGCATTGCTTTTTTTTCAAGGTGCTTGGCTATTCGGCATCTTTTGTGGTTCCATACAAACTTTAGGAACATTTCTTCTAGCTTGATGAAAAATGCTGGTGGTATTTAGATAGGGGTTGCATTAAATATGTAGAATGCTTTGGGGCTATAGACATTTAACAATACTTGTTCTTCTAATCCATGAGCATGGAATGTCTTTTCTAATCATGAGCATGAAATGTCATTTCTTTGTGTCATCTTCAATTTCTTTCATTAGTGTTTTATAGTTTTCAGTGAATAGGACTTTCACCTTTTGGTTAGGTTTATTCCTAGGTATCTTATTTTTGGTGCAATTGTACATGAGATTTTTTTTTAAATTTCTCTTTCTGCTGCTTCATGATTGGCATATAGAAATGCAACAGATTTCTGTAAGTTGATTTTAAAACCTGCAACTTTTCGGAATTCATTTGTCTGTTCTAATGGTTTTTGTTGGTGGAATCTTTAGGGTTTTCTACAAAGTTTCATGTCATCTGCAAATAGTGAAAATTTTACTTCTTCCTCGCTGATTTGGATGCCTTATATTTCTTTTTGTTGTCTGATTGGTGTGGCTAAAACTTCTAGTACTACGTTGAATATAAGTGGTAAGAGTGAACATCCCTCTCTTATTCTTGACCTTAGGGCAAAAATTCTGTTTTTCACCATTGTGTTCACTGTGGGCTTTTCATAGATGGCCTTCATTATGTTGAGGTATGTTCAACATCAGGAACCCTCATAGTGACCCTCATAAGCATCAAACCTACTCTGTTGAGAGTTTCTTTTTTTTTTTTTTATCATGAATTAATGTTGTACTTTGTCAAATGTCTTTTCTGCATCTATTGAAATAATCTGGTAGTTCTTATCCTTTCTTTTACTGATGTGATGTATCTCATTGACTGGTTTGCAACTCAGTAATAAAGCCCACTTTACTGTGGTGAATGATTTTTTTAATGTATTGTTGGATTTGGTTTGATAGTATTTTGTTGAGAATTTTTGCGTATATGTTCATCAGGAATCTTGGCCCAAATTTCTCTTTTTTAGTGGTGTATTTATGTGGTTTTGGTATTGGGTAATTCTGGCCTCATAGAATGAATTTGGAAATTTTCCTTCCTTTTCTATTATTTGGAATCCTTTGAGAAGAACAAGCATTAACTCCTCTTTTAAAGTTTGGTAGAATACGCCTGTGAAGCCATCTGGTCTTAGATTTTGTTTGTTGAGAAGTTTTTGATTACTGATTCCATTTCTTTGCGGTTATTGGTCTGTTCAAACTTTCCATTTCTTCCTATTTCTGTTTTGGTAGGTTATATATTTCTAGGAATTTATCCGTTTCTTCCAGGTAGTCCAACTTGTTGGCACATAGTTTCTCATAATATTCTCTTAAAATTGTTTATATTTCTGTGGTGTTGGTTGTTATTTCTCCTCTCACTTGTGATTTTATGTATTTGAGCCCTTTCTCTTTTTTTCTTGATAAGTCTGGCTAGAGTTTTTTCTGCTTTCTAGTTTTTTTTTGTTTGTTTGTTTTTGTTTTAAAGAACCAGGTCCTAGTTTCACTGGTCTGTTGTATTGGTTGGTTTGTTTTTAGTTTTTATACCATTCATTGCTGCTCTAATCTATATTATTTCCTTCCTTCTGCTTGTTTTATGTTAGCTATTCTTTCTCTGACTCCAATAGGTGTAAGGTTAGGTTGGTTGAGACTTTTCTTGCCCATAGAAAAAACTAAAGCACATTCCCATAAGCAGATTCAGTAATACTGTTAAAAACCTATTCCAGCACTTTGTTAAAATGTTTATACTGTTGATGGGAAGGCAAACTTGTGCAGCCACTCTCAAAAACAGTATGGAGGTTTCTCAGTAAGTTAAAAATAAAACTACCTTAGGATCTCTTAGGTGGGGAGATGTGCTATTTGCAGGAGTTTGGGCTGTTCTTCTGGGGGAGGGGAGCCTGCCAAGCTGGGACTGAGGCAAACTTGACTGGGAAAGTTGGTTCCACCAGAGCACTGAGGGGGATGAGATGGGCTTGGTGTAAGCAATTAAGTACTGCATGCTGCATAGGTCCTGCAGATGACTCTGTGTATGCTGAGGGGTGGGGAGGGAAATGATGCCTCCCAGTTCTTTTGTTCCTGAAGGGGTTTCTATGTGAATGCTGATCTCTGAGACAAGATCTAAGATGAGCAAATAACCTACCTGTTGTGTGCCCCAGGCAGTCTTCAGATTCCTGTTTCCTGGCTACCTGTTCTCAGGCTGTCTGCCCTGCCTTTTCTCCATGAGCAGGGCAATGCCCTCCTAGCTCTCCCAGAGCCAAGCACACTGACATTTAAAACTCCAGGCTTTAAGCAACTTTGGTTTCAAGAATTCAGGAAAATTCAGCCTGTCTTCGTTTTCAAGCCAACTGCTATGGGCATTCATTTTCCCTGTACACTCCCCTGTGTGCTAGTCTGTCTCTTGCCATTCTCCAGGACAGCAACTCCCTCCCCAAAGCAGAGTCCACATTCCATTTCTCTCTCAAATAGTGTCTCTGTACTTCCTACCTTCTTTGATGGAGTCTCTTCTCTACCTTCAGTTGTAGAGTTTGTTCTGCTGGCCTTCAGGTCAATTTCTGGGGTATTTAGCATGATTTGATAATTATCTAGTGGGATTTCTCAGGCAAGGCAAGCCTAAGGTTCTCCTTCTCCTCCACTTTCTTCCCCCCTCTACACATATGTTAGCCTTTAAAAATTCATAATATCTAGAGATGAGGGGTTTGTCTTATAGGACAAATTAAATACAGCAAAGTATAACACTTTATGTAATATGGATATCAGAATACTAGCTTCTTTTCTGTTTGTTTTGATGTCACAAAACTGTGATTAGCATTGTATCTGTTTCTTCCAGATTCTAAAAGACTGAGTTTCAAATGTTCATTTTTTCAAACTGTTACTCTTTTGTTTATTGAAAATTTATTTCAATTATATTTTCCAATAGAAAAACTCCAGTTGGAGAAGGTTTAAAATTTAGAATCTTTTTGAGACCTCAGCTGATGTTGTCTTAGCCTGGAGAGAATTTTCTTTGCCAAGTATTGGGAGATATACTAGTCTCAAACCCACTTTAGTTCCATATATGTTTTAATATGGAATGCATCACAAATTTTTATGTCATCAGGAATCATGGTAACACTTTGTGTAGCATTTCAATTTTAATATATATGTCGCCTAAGCCAGAACCTTAACACTATTTTTAGGATTAAAGTTTCCACACAATATTAAGTGTAGTGATGGGTTTAATTCTGATTTATTCTTTCTTCTAGGACACAGTCCTTTGTGTTCAAAGGACCACTCAGGTGGTTAACCAGATTCCCCACTTTTGACATCTATAAAAAAATACCTTTCTCCACTTAAGCCCATGAAACTCCTGAATGTGCAGCTTAGCATAAAGCTGCTTCCTCCACAGAGGCAAATACCCCAAAATGGAAAGACAACTGTGCTAGGTCCACCTTTCTGGCTTCTTCTGGTCCTTTCTTAGATCACAGCCTGGTTAATCCCTAACATCTCCTTAGTTCCTTGCCATTATTAATAAGACATTTTTATCCTCCTAGTAGAATCTGAAGATTAATGAATAGATAGGTGACCTATATTGGGGTTTTTTGTTTGTTTTTGTTTAAATTCCAGTTAGTTAACATACAGTGTAGTATTAGTTTCAGGTGTACAATATGGGGATTCAACACTTCCATACGTCACCCAATGCTCATCACTAATGCAATCCTTAATCCCCATCACCTGTTTCACCCCCACCACACACACACTCTGGGAACCACATCTTGCTTACAGAACTTTGACTACATTTTATATAAATGGAATGAGTAACATGCTTATATGTATTCTGTACATGATTACTTATTGTAGTATGAAGATGTAGAATATCTTCTTCTATATTCTGTCTAGGAAATACCAATATTGCTTGAATATGATGCAAAGTACTTCAAAGTATAGATGTTTTGATATTGATATTGATTCAGATATGGAACTCCGTGACAGAGTAGGAAATGCATTGTAAACTGAGGCCTGCTGATTCTTTTTTTTTTTTTATTTGACAGACAGAGATCACAAGTAGGCAGAGAGGCAGGCAGAGAAAGAGGAGGAAGCAGACTCCCCGCTGAGCAGAGAGCCCGATGTGGGGCTCGATCCCAGGACCCTGGGATCATGACCTGAGCCAAAGGCAGAGGCTTTAACCTACTGAGCCACCCAGGTGCCCCCAACTCAAGTTTTTTTTTTTTTCTTTTTAATTTTTATTTTTTTATAAACAATTTTTTATCCCCAGGGGTACATGTCTGTGAATCGCCAGGTTTACACACTTCACAGCACTAACCATAGCACATACCCTCCCCAATGTCCATTACCCCACCCACCTTTCCCGACCCCCTCCCCCCAGCAACCCTCAGTTTGTTTTGTGAGATTAAGAGTCACTTATGGTT